>SFCI01000126.1:0-35471 GCA_004681135.1 Hericium alpestre | reverse complement strand
ATACGATCAGTGATGGAAATGAATAGTAGATTGAGGCAGTGCGATAGCATCCATGCATGCATGTAGATATAGTTAAATAAAGGGAATAGAGCAACGGGACATCGACCATGGTGTGGATGTCGAAGGGAGTGATGTCAAGTTAAGAAATGAAACGTACAGTTCTTAACACCTGCATGTCCACCTACATGCTCACCTGCACATCTACATCCCTGCATTATGTACCCCTGTATACTCCCCTTATATACATAGATAGGTTAGAGTAGCATAGATTAGAGTACTTAGTTATTTTGTAGTCAATATGAAAATGAGACATTGAAGTTTTGATTTACTAAAAATGTGTGAAATGAACTGCTAACATCAGTAGTCTATGCTTAAGATTGTGGAACTACTATAACAAGTTTGGTTACTACAGTAGAAAGATCCTCACTACAGGTCACTACAGAAGCCACCGTAGAAGGGGGGGGTTCCTACGAGTACTACGGGTACTATAGGAGCTACAGGTAGCTACCGTAGAGTACAGATTGCTACTGTAGCCAATGGTAGCAACTTCGGTTTTTCCAGATGTGAGGAGCGGGAAGACACATACAACTTAAATTGCGCACAGTGCCTCGCAGCCCATTTGCAACCCGTGTAACCTGATGCACCAAGATCAGCTCTAATCAGTCATCGCTCAGGACAGGAGGCACATTTTCAACTCACTTCTGTTTGTTAACAGACTCACCTGAGTAGTACGCTGGCACAATCTTTCAAGCAATTATGATTTGATCCTGTCGCATGAGAGACGTCATGTCGATCAAGCAAGTACTTACCGTCCTCATTTTAGAGTTAACATGCCATGATAAAGAGGACTCACCAAACGTTAAGAGCAGGCGACCGCAGTTGGAGGTCAAGAAATGAAAGAATAGAGAGTAAAAGAAATTGTCAGCACCTCATCGTGGCATGGTGTGTATATATGCACGTGCACATCGTGCTTGGCGCTTCACGTTCACGTCCTCAAAAGGCTCTTACGGGGTGTATCTAACGTATCGACGTAGATAGACAGGAGGAGCAAGGCCGCAGGCGAGGAAGCTAAGGGTATGTGGTGGCTCAGAGAAAAGGGGCGAAGGTGATGTGTCGAGATGCAACTTGGCGTATTTCTCGCACCCAATGGGTAGGTCCGTGCGCAGAGCTGCTTCTAGCTCTCGAAAGCAGGTTTTCAGATCATAAAAGCTGCAAAGAAACTGACTTCTTCGAGGGAAAAAGGAGTTGACATAGGTAAGATTTCTCGAGCTCAGGAAAGGGCAAAAGAATCTGCCTTTTTCAGCCCGAAAAGGTTTCAAGGAGGCGCTGGCTCATCGATGTCGACGCCACATCCCTCTTCACAACTTCGCGATCGAAAAAGTATCGAAAAATAGTACCCGCAGGTCCGAAAAGGTGGAAGAAGTCGACTCTTTCATACCTTTTTCGAAAAAAGTAATCCGAGGGTTCCGCAGTGAGTCTTGTGTATAGGCCAAACGACTCTGCGCCGCCCTATTGGCAGGCCTGAACCCGGACGACGCGAGCGCAGTGACGGAGACGAATTGCAGAGCCGAGGTCCGGGAGGGCGTTTATTTTGCGCTGGTGCTAGATCTTGACGAAGAAGCGTGCGAGGAACGATAGGACAACTGAGGGCTTTGCAGACCTATGTATATCACGCATGCCAAACGCCTGGAAGCTAAAGCGAAGACATCTGCACCTCGATGATCGCCATGCATACTTAAACAATAAATGAAGCAGCCCTTGTACGTAGCCGAAACTTGGACGGCACCGATCGAGCACTTGGGACCTAAATCTGCTCGGGCTTGCCTGTGGCCCGGTCTCCCCATGCGCTAGGTCAATACTCAGGAGCGGTGAAGTACGTCTCTTCCATCTCGGCAGCCGAGTAGTGCGTCTCCATCGCAGGAGCGGACTAGTACGTCTCCTCGTCTTCGTCGTCCGTGAAGTACATCTCGTACATCTCGTACATCTCTTCATCTCGGTCGTCTTGGTCATCGCTAGAGAGTCGTAGTTGTCTTCGCTGCCTGCTTCAAGGATGTGTCGTAGCCGTCAGAGCTCGGCGCCGACACTGGGTCAGCGCAACGATCTATGAGATACGTGTGAGCTAACTGCAGATGGGAAGACAGGTATGTACGCACAGGGCGGACGGACGAGCTGATGAATCAGAGGGCGGGGGGCCTCAAGATGGGCCTGCGGTCGCAGCAGCTCCTTTTTGATGTCACGGATGAAGTCCGTGAGTTCCTCGCGGTCGGTGTGAAGACGCGAGCAGTTTTGGGGCGGGCCGAAAGGGATGGATCCTGCCGACGCTGTAGTGCTCTGATTTTAGAGATAAACTCCTAACAGTCATGGATTAACGATGCATCGATGGATCAAAGCGAGACCGCTGAGAGCGTACCTTTTGCTGCGACATGGCGGGCCGGCCGATCGATGGCCGCCGAGCTCTTTGCTCTTCACGCTCCCGTGGCCAGAAGTTGTTAGGGTCTTCCGATGTGTGCGCTGAGCCTCGCGCTGCAGTTTCGAGTTGGTATCGTTCGATAAACATAATGCCAAACGAAGATACCTCCCAAAAGAGGAGGGATGGATGCGCTTCGGCCTCACCGCCCTCACGGACGCGCGAACACATACCGGGCGATGCTCACACCTCGGCTTCAACGGCGCCGGTGTGCGCTCATGCTGGTTTGTCGCGTTTGTCAGTAGTCCCCTTCTGCTGGTTCTTCATCCCCGCTCTTCGCCCTTGGCTTATACGTACATACTGCATTCATTGCCTTGCTTTCGCTTCCTTTGGTCCCTCGACGTTCTGCTACGGATAACATGTGGCACGTTGTTCCATGCATGTGTCATACAGATACTGAGGATCCGTTCAACGGATCCAATAGCCTCGTTTGCAATGCGGGTGCTTGAAAACTCAGATGAGCGCGTCCTTTGATTAATGTGTGCTCTCATGTCGTGTGATAGGTTGGAACGCCAAATGCGTAATTAGAAGAGCGCATGATGTGGTTTTGAAGACGCTCATGTTGATCCTATAAGGAAGGAGTGCACGCGCACGTGGGATATCGGCCTCCTGGCGTCTATAAGATGGCGCGATGGCAAATTCTCGTCCCATGCTTCTTAGCTGCAGACCACCTTGCACTCACACTCATCATGGCATTTCGAGAGAATGTCAGCAGCTTTCAAGGTTCCTCTCGTTCAATGTATTCTGACATCAGATTTAGACACCCCCGCAGCCACCAGCAACCCAACATATCTCAGGCGGGGAGGCCCTTCAGTTAGTGATGAGGAGGTGTGATTTCAACGTATGATATCTTCATGTTTATCTCGATTTGCATAACAAGACCTCGCATGCTCAATCTAGAGATGCATATGAAGCTACTGTATTATTTTCAGAATTTCAAGTGCTTGTTCTACATAAAGACAACCCCCTCTCGTTGCGCGACCACCTTCCGCGCCCATTCACCAGCTAAATCTGGTCACGTGACCCGGACGGTTTTCGAACCGCGGTTGCCGACCTCCATTGAGTACAGCCGCACCCCATGATGTACTTATCGTCAATGTAGGAACGAACCTTCTAGGCCCCAATATGTTTGAAAGGCTCTAATAACTTACTCTGGTCTTATTCTGCAGGCCCGTAGAAGGGAAACCGGACGGAGTCTCAGTTTTCCATAGTACACCGTTGATGACTCCGAGGATCTAGCGCTCGGAAGAGGCCCTCGACCGTGACTTCCTTCTTGCCGTACAGCTTCTATGGCTCATTTCAGGAGGCCAGTGCTGAAGAAATGGCGCGCAGGGGTCAAAATGGCCTCCAACATTGCAGTGCGTGTTCTTATCTAGTGGTTTCCGACTCTCTTCTCTCACCCTAGACAGTCCAACTTCGTCTTTCGACGTGGTTTCGCTTTACTTATTGTTAGAAATATGTGTTAATAAACAAGATCTGATGCATGTGAGTATCGGCTCCCCGTCTTCGATGCCCATGTGCGTGCTCATGATGGCGATGTCCTAGGATTGCGTAGACGCGGACGCTTTAGAATATGAAAACCACGCGCACATCACAGCAAGGCTGTTCGCGTCTACGGATGCTTTGCATGAGCTTGTTCCCCTACTAACAATGTCTGTCTGCACACTAGTCTACTGAATCGAAAAAAAGGCTGCTGAGCACCGAATCCGGAGAGACATGAATCGGAAGTTATGCTGATGGCTGAGCATCAGGTGGGTTGTCAGGCTGTGGGTGGAAGGTTACAATACAGCAGGCTATGTAGATGCCAGTTGTCCAGCCTGAGGTCTGGTTTGCTTCGTCGTGATGATGCCAGGACAAGCGCTGACGATCGGCAGATAACTGATTCGATACCGTCGTAATTGCTCTTGCTCCCTTTCTTTCCCATATCCATGCTATCCCCCGTGGGCTCGCGCGTCGAAGCGACGGAAGTTGACGATGTCGAGCAAGCCACCCTAACGTAAGTGATTCCTGTAAGGTAGGATCTCTGAGACTGATTCGCATCGTCTCGCAGCGCTACCGAGAAGTCGTATATCCCCTCCCGTCCATTCGGAGAGGCACTAGTCGTTGCGGTATCGGGCACCGGAGTGTACGATTGTTTCCTTTTCATCGGGTCCTTGACTGATACGATTTTGCAGCGAAAGTATCGTGTCAGTCAACCCTGCCAACATTAACCTTGCTACGTCACAGAAAACAGAACCTTTGAAGACCGAGTAGGCACCTTAAGGCTACGAAAATGAGGTGAAATTTAATTGACTGGAAGATCTCCCAGTGATAGAGAGTCAGATGACTTGGATTTTAAGTCCCTCCAGTAATCAATCTCACCATATCACGGAGCTACTGATTCGAGCTTACATTTGTCAGTTTGAAACGGAGGCGCACACCAAGGGGTAACAACGATGACACTGGAACTCAAGGTGGACCCGGACCGACTCGAAAGCGCCCGAAATTGGCCCCACGGATGAAAGCGACTGCGCTCATCGCAACGAGAACAGCTTCCTATCTGCAGACAGAAGGGTCGAGCTCGTCTAGTACGAGTACCGTGGACGGTGGTCAGTCTATGTCACACTCTTCAAAATCGAAGATACCGGCATCTACGACGTCAAACATAGTATTAGCGAAGAAGATGGCGGGAGCAGAGAAGACGGCGGAAGTAGAATCTGTAGAGGCGGAGGAGGGTAACAAGTGATATGTCCAGTGTTACGATATCACCGATCTTACAAGCAATGTACTCATTTGAGCAGACTAGATGGATATGTCAAAGAGAGTGATGGAAGAAATTTTTGGAGCGGTATTGAAATATAAAGAAGGGTAATTCAGACTTGGGCTTCGGGAACAAGTCCTGCATGACTAGTTCGATGGCTCGTAAGCTCAACCGCAACGTCCTCGATGGCTACTTTGGCGCGAACGCGGCTTTGAAGATGCTTGTAGAGATGGCACAATGTCTCTAGGTGATACCTCATTGACTGTGCAATGCCAGTGAACCATGTCCTGCCGGTCTCGTCTGACACATGCCGTGCAGACAGAATACACCACAAGATCAGTGATAGAATGGCAGAAGAGACCATGGCAACAGGCAAACGGGCGGTAAGATTTGTCTCCCAGAAACAAAACATTAAGAATGCCACGAGATACGTGACCATCCTAAATGCGATGTCAGTTTTGCGGAGTCAATGGAATATAATGAAATTGTACATACGCCCACATGAGCAATGCATATGGAAGACTGTGAATGATGGCGAGAGGCTCCAGTCCCATTTTGGATTGACTACGGTTCATCAGGAAGCTCGCCTAAAACTCTGTCAGCCCGGTAACAAACGTATTTATGGGTTGTGCTTACAGGTTCTGGCCCAGGGCCCACGAGCTTCCTGCTTCGATGCTGACGTATCAACAGCAGGCCCAAAATAATGCTGCCTACACTACACGCGACTGATAATGCACTCGCTATTTGGGATGGTCGTGATTCTCCGGAAGAACCATCTTGGGGCGTAACAGTCGGGATAGCGAGGAAGGCGACATTCGCAGCCAGTAAGATACTTGCCTTATGCATAGTACATCACTTATAGATGGGTCTCAAGGTTCAGATGAGAAAAACGCACATAGGCTATGAATTCGCTCCACTCTGTTTGCAGCTTGGATAAGAAACTCTTCCACGCCGCGGGATTGAGAACTTCATCTACCCAGAGTTGTTCAATGTCGAAGAGATGGGCCTCCGGAGCCAAGAAGAGGATGGGCGAGAGAAGTTTGATGAGAAATGTGCGGGGTTGCCTGTCACCATGTACACTCGCATTTCTATTCAGTCGGGCACCTCTTTGTCCGTGATAGTTTACGAATCGCCCATGACCTGGAGAACTTGTCAGTATCCAGAAAACGGACACACCGTTTTGATAATCACAGAAGTTGCCCATGAGTCTTGCTGTCGAGCATACCAGTCAGAAACATTAGTATTCTGAAAACAATTTATGAACGCACAGATACCACAGACAAGGTACCCGCGTGCGGGGCCATCTACTGCAGAATAGTAGTTATTCAGCCCGGAACGCGACACTGGACAAAAGGGATGCCGTCTTACTGCTACACTCCTTGACGAGAGATATCATTTGGAAGAGCTTGTCAGTGCCGTAGATTGCCGTTGATGTGATTGACGTTAACGTATCTGCTCCGTATGTTACACATCTAATTCAGGTAAAACGAGCAGAAATTTACCTATGGCGTTGTGTGTCAAGATACCCAATAGCTCTTCAGATACTTCTACAGGAAATGGGCGGGGTCCGATGGGAAAGAATGCCCAGTGAAGCCTTCACCGCAGGAATACAGGTCCGTATCAGGAACAGCCACAAGAGAGAACGGAGGGGAGTTACCAATATTGACTCTCAATGGCATGCCCTGGAATATATATGTCATGAGCGTTTCAAGAAACGGAAGAGCACAACATACCAATATGCGAAAAAGTTGATACTCCGTCCAGCTCCCAGATTAAATCGGCACTCTCGAACTCTTCTAGCCAAAACTGACTGCGAGTGTCGTGATCGATGTAATAGTAACCCCACATTAACTGAAATTCGCCATCGTCCCAAGGCTCAATCTCTAATACGAGCTCGTAATTTGGCGGCAGCGACTTCGAATACAGCTTGAGGATCTCATCGAGATGAGCAATGAATTGCTCTGCTTCATCGGCTATGAGTGGATCGTAGACGTAGGCGTCGGTGAAGATGTGCTGTCAAAGGAGACGTCATTATCCAACGCTGAATGTTCGGTGATTCACGTACCCGCTCGGAGTCGTAGAAATAGAGGCCACCCTCCGGATGCGTGACGGGAACCCAGTTGCCGCATCCGCTCTCTGTTGAACTGCGCTAATCTTAGCGCTGCCACTCTAGAGAGCCACAGGTCGAAGACATACTGAGGGAAATGTGTCGTCATAGGCGGGATGACAGAAATTGTGTTCTGTTTAGGTCTGAATAAAGCAGACAATTAACGTGTCAAAGATATATAGATGACAATTCCGGACTCACATCTTGTATTTCCTCTCGTATCGTCTAAGATTATTTGTATGGAGGGGCATTCGCCAACGACCTTCTGGCGGATCCGGTAACAAGATTTGCAGCCACGTTGTAGCCTTCGTCATAGTCGAAGAACCACCTGGATCAGTCGGAGATGACCCTTCAGATGCCATTTCAATCTGTACATCTGGGGCGGATGCTGCACTGCGCGATGTGCCATGCGTATGTTGGGGAGGGATGGAAACCGTATCGCTATCTAGATATTGAAATGGACCTGTTGAATGAGCAGGCGAGCCTGATCGAGACGGAGCTCGAAGCGATCTTGTGGAAAGCGTGGGTGCCCGGTTGCCAGTAAAGAACCTCCGAGAAGCCCTGGACGAGATGTGCAGCGGCGTCATCGGGAGCTCATCCGAAGATCGTCTCGCATCTGCCTGAATAGCCGCCAACCGTTGACTTGCTGAGCTCAACGTGTCCACGCTACGTGCTGCGCTACGCGTCATTTGGACTTCCAGGTGTGACCTCGGCGAACTAGTACCGTCCAACGAAGAAGGTGTAAGGCTATGTGTCGAAGGAGATGCGAATGAGACGAGCGACGGATGGGAATCGGTCTTCGTGAGTCTAGGATGGCTAGCGGATGGTGGCAATTGGCTGAGACTCATGACAGCGGAGGGTTGATTCTCGGCAACAACTGGAGATATGGGTGGAAAGGCTGTGACGATCTCTCGTGCCTCCTGTCCTTTGATGGACGGTTTGCATCGTCGACGGCCCAAGGGCACTTGCCAAACTGCCAGCCATACTCGACGTGCATTCTTTGCAAGTCTAGTGAGGGTCAGCAGGACCCTCTGGATGAAGAAACGGATGATAGGGTGCATACGAAGATATGGATCCCAGAAGAACTAGATCCCAGGAAAACTTTCACCGCGCTCACTTGGCCCATACTTACTACAAATTCAATGCCAAACAATTCTTCGCCTTGCAGAATACAGCACGTCGAATCTGATAAGTCAGATGATAAAGGGCGCTAGTTCACCTGTTGTGAGAAACTTCGATATAGGCGAATTGCATGCATCGCTACGTTGCAAAGGATCCCTCACCGTTCGTAGGCCTCGAGATATGGACGCATCGACTGGCATCTCCCTGTTGGCGGTCTGCGCGGTCGGCGTGAAACGTGGTTCGGCAGACTCCGTGCAAACATGGCGTGCATCGATCTATCCATTGACCGTGGAGGCCTGGAGGAGCACCGTGATGATGTCGAAGAGGGCCGAGCGTCCTCTAAGGCGCCCATCTCCTGACAAGTGTAGGCGTCATTCGCGATAAGAATACCATACAGTATTTAAGAGCTCTTTTCACCCAGATCCATCACCACCACATCCTGCTCATCATCTACAACATCGATGTCCGAACGCGATGACAACCAAACTCACAAACCCGACGATGACCATCATCATGTGGGCGTAAACCCAGAGAAGTATGTTCCCAATTGGCTTCGAGGCTGTACAGACCAATGACGGCTTTTGTTTTGTAGATCGGATGCCGAGATTGCACAGCATCAAGCAGAGCAAAACATATCTGCTCCAGCAGCCGAGTAGGTCTCATTACGCCGTCATCGAGCAAGTCGACTGATCAGTCTGATTCCCCAGATCGGCGCCGACCCCTGCGCAGTACTTATGATTCATGTCCCATTAGCATGCTGGTCTCGATTTAATTATCCTTTGCAGGGCTGCTCCACCTCCATTCCGCCCGCGCGGTAAAGCAAGCAAACCAGGTTCAGGAAAACCTCCGCCGAGTTGATCCATTAACAATGTAACATCGTATCTGACAATAAGCATGGAGCTTCAGCGAGGATGCGGCGTCGAGAGGAGGCTATATATTGAATCATGTTTGTCTTTGAATACTGAGATAGGATGTAATGTATGCTTTTCTGCGACAAACCGGGAGTCGAAGTCAATGGACTGTAAGCCGTATGCAGTGGTCATCGACAGAACGAATTGTCCCATGGTTAAGTTGTCTTCAGAGTGATGTATTGCTTCATCTTCAGTAGGCGTCCTCGTAAAGGCCATAGTCAACGCCCTGCCGCCGTTGTATTCAGCTGTCTCCGCCGAAGAGGCTTGCTTCTGGATACACGCGCTTTAGTTCCGAACCTCCACCTTTTCTTCCAATCTTCTAAATATACTATGACAGCATCTGACAATGGCCAGAGACCCGAACCTCGAAACGGCGCATGTTATTCACACACATTTGCGTCGAATTCTATCCATTTCTACCATATCATTCGGTTACCGAGCGACCAGGTCTGCCGAGCTGTGAAAACAAGGATCGTCTGGCGTGAAATCCCAACATGGTCCAGCCGACTGTGAAGTGGTACATACAAGACCGCGTTTGGATATATTAAAACTACAAAAACGGATTACCATATCCCAGTTGGCTGGTATATCCGATGGAGAATTATTTGAGACGGCAAATCGACTATCCAGAGTATGCATAATGGAGGGAAAAAGCGAGGAGCTAGAGATAGAACGAGGTAATCCAGACGCATGAAGAGTTAACTGTACTGCTTAGGCGGAGTGACGAGAGCCCCCCTGGCGGCCGTGCGTGATATCGTGGTGGTGCACGCCTTCACCAGGAACAGGGAACTCCTCTCCCGGCTCCAAGGTCAGAGGCGTAGCTATGACAGTGACCTCGAGCGACTTGACATCCTCCAGAGGAACGACCTCGCCATTCGCCTGATCACGAAGTCACAGTCAGCCAGCGTTCATCCGAAAAGGCTCGAACATCAAGCTTACCTTCTGCACACGCCAGTGAAGCTCGCGCTTCAAGTACGGCCTGACTGCGTCCGGCGCGAACGTGCCCAAGTTCGAGTGCTTCGCTATAGCCTCGTTGAGATGGACGAAGCCCTCGACAACAAGCTCGTGCTGCCTGCGGCAGTTCGCGCAGTGGCCCGGCGAGCTGTTCACGAAGGCGTGGTGTGCGCCGACGAAGTTGGGGCTCGTGCGCCAGGCGTGCGGGTCCTCGGAGACGTTTCCGAGGAAGAGCAGCACGGAAAAGCTGCCGCCGACCTCGTACTTCTTCACGTGGATGCGGGCCGTCCAGTCCCAGATGACGTTGTTGGGCTGGTGCGCGCTCGCGGCGCCTGATGGCGCCTGATCAGCCCGCACAGGGGAATCATGGCGCTCCAGAGGGACAGCGTCTCCCGTAGCGACGGCGCCCCGACCTTCATCAGATATCTCAGGGGCAGCTTTGTGCTCGTGGAGCGCCTGATGAGAAGAGAGCGCCGCAGAGGAGAACGTGCCCATGATAGGTCCACCATATAGCCGGTTCACGGTCCGTGCGATGGCCGTACGGACTGCGGAGGGGTTACCCATATCCAGTCCATTGAACTCGGGATAGCTGTACCCCAGCTTGCTCGTAATGTTGACCTCGTTCGAGGCCCAGTAGCCGGCACTGCTATCCCAGAACGGAGTGAGTGCTAAAAGTGATAGGTTGTGAGCATAATAGGATGCTATAGACACGGAAGTGCCTACCTGTTGTCTTATCAAGGGTGGAGTTCGGCGGGATAGTCCACGTCCCGTCCTCCGCTGAGCCTGACGTCACCCACACGCTAGGGTTAAGAGCGGCCCAGAGGGCCAGCATGCGGTCGACGTTGGCATGATGCAAGAAGAAAATCGGGTCAAAGCCTTCGATTGAAAGGCGTTAGTGTGGCATTGGACATGAAACGGGCTTAAGGAACACGAACCGGCAACAGAGGGGTCAGCCATTTGACCACCACCGCCGACATCGTTGTGAATGCCATCATGAATGGCCTCCAAACTGTTGCTAGAGCTTCCACCGTCATCCGGCGTATGGTTGCTGAATGCTGGCCATGTGTGGACCCGAGTCAAAAGGTTGTAAATCTTCGTCGTGATGTCTGATTGAGCGCTCTGTAGAACACTATTTTCAAGTAGTCAGGAGCTGCACGAAGCGATATCCAACGTCAATAGACTTGTACCTCTTCATTTGGTTGATATCTTCCTTCGCATCGGGAGACGAACTGGTCGGATGTCTGAGAGTCGTCTGCCAGCCGCTGTATGGTGATGGAAATGACGGGTCGATGGGATGGAACTTGTACCGAATCAAAGGGTTGTCGACCTTGACCTTCTTGCCGTCGAATCCGACAATCGTGACTTGCTGCTCCGAGATGACTTCCGGAGGAGGAACAGCGTTGCTGGCCCAGTCCCAGTAGGGCTGGCGCAGGTTAGCTGCAGCCTGTGCCCAGCGGCCCTGATCAACGGTATACTTCTTCGCAATATCTTTGGCGTGACTCTGAAGGACTTGCTGTCATGTTTTTCCTGGGTGAGCGGAAAGGTTGAATCTATGAAGACAAAGGAAAACGGACCTCGTACAGCATCATATAGGGCCTGTGCCAAGTCGGGAACAGCACCGAGCCATGGGTGCAGTAGCCTTCCCAACCTTGAGTAGACACGGGCTGTTCACCCGAGCCATCCCAAGGAACATACGGCAGACCATGAATACCGCCGATCTGGAAGAACGAAGTGAGATCGCTCTGGGAAATCGTGGAAATGGCATCTGCGTCCGGTCAGCGACACTATCACTACTCAGGCAAACGATGCGTACGAAGGGCTTGAACATAGAGAGACCACTGATCCTCGACCTTGACGAAGTCGTTGATCTCAAGACGGTTCGGAGCCTGCGCGCCCTGGGTAGAGCCTCCAACGGCACCAGTGATGATGAAACGAGACATGATTGTTCGATGATGGGAGGACTTGCGATTAGTTGCAGGCTGTCGACGTGAAGCTGGTCGACACTTTATACTGCAGGCAGACGTAGCATGGCGCCGCAAATGCTTGGTCCGAGAGACATGACGTGTAGCGCCGTTTCAAGGTGCTAGCAATTATCTCCACATAGTATCATATCGCCGTGATCCTTCATCGGGAGGGGCTATTCTGAATTCGGGCAGAAAATTGCCCGGCGGCTCGCCCAGTATGATTGGTACCAGAGCTTGAAACAGAGAAGTTGAAACGGAGGCGGCTGGAATGAAGCTCGGTGAACTGGACCGTGGGAGTGCCAAAAATGTAAGCCGAACGACCATCCCAAGGGCAAGCCACATATTAACGTGACCATCGACCAGACGAATGAGAGTAAGTGGCCGATTGACACATCACTTGAGTCGATTTCGCGTAAACTTCAATGAGCTGAAGTCCGAAGATCGCGGACAAGCGCCTCAAACGACGGCGCCGTGGCGCGATTGAGAGCACGTTCAACTGTCGGGTCCCTGGACAAAGATATCTGTTGAGGAGCTCCGGTCACCTGCGAGAACGGCGCTACGCGGTGATGATGCATAGGACACGGATATGTACACAGCAATGCGAACCCGGAGGTGAAAGAGAGCGCCATTAAGAAACGCGCAGCCTGGATCGTGGAGCCTGTGGAATGCAGAAACTCTCAACATGGCATAGTCACAAAGCATTCACCCTGACTAGGCGCCATAAGTAAATTTACGCAACCGTATGAAGTTAAGTTGCAGCGCTCACCTACGTACATAGCCCATAACCACATGAAATTTGTCAGGATGGACAGATGGACTCGGAGACAAGCTCCTTTCTAAGAAAAGCGGGTATGTATCTCAGCACCGCCGCGCTGTAACGGTTCAGCGGTTCAGCGGCGCTTCACCGTGGCAGAACGGGCGTCCGATCTTGTATTCATTGCAGCCAAGCACGTGCGTGACACCTGACTTCCTGTACGCGCGAGGTAATGACGCCGATGACTTGCGTTATTACCTGTCCCTTTCACAGTCCTGCAGTGTACATCCAGGGAGCATCCAGTCACCTATGCTTCCGGGAATGAAAGCCAGGCGCGGACATCACAGTAAAGTGACACCCACCGGATCTCTACGACGTAGCGCAGGCTAGAGAGAGAAAAACCCAGCTTCCGCTTCCTGTTAGTGGCAGCAGTCACTTGAGCACCCACATCCCGCAGATCGCTTGAAGAGCCAAGAGCGAAGCATTGTTCATATTGACATCATGACGGCGCGAAAGACAGCGCAATAGGCCAACACCAACGAGAAAATTGATGCTCCAATATCAGCTTTGAATACTTTGAACAGGGTGATGAGATGGATACAAGCTCTTGTAATATCAAAGCGACAGGCTCGAGATGTCGATGATGATGGACGCGAGTCGAAGGCTGCTGCCTTCGTGTCACGCACGAACGCGACGCGTAACACTCATAGCGCCCGTGCTCACGTCACGACTCTCAGCTTCGAGCAGGCCGGGGCGAACGTTCAACGTCATTTCAACGTTCAACCTGTTCCCAATTCCACTCAAGTACTGTGCAAACGTCCTTTTAACGATCAGGAGTAACCTTTGGAACTACCAGAAGCTCCAGAAATGCTGGCGTTGAAGCGTATATGGCAACTTGTGAAACGTCCGGTACGTGCCCACCATACATATGAAGGGATCAGGATGTCGCTGAGACAGCGCTTTTCTTTGAGACTGGTTACGTGGGAAAGGACCTCGAAGGTAGCTAATTCTCATCTTGGATCTGTGATGTGTTTATTTCGTTTATATTACTCTCACTGTCATTTAGGAAACCGGTTTTACGAGTACCCAAATCTGTTTGATGGTGCGCGTAGTGCAGACGCTCCTGCTCGGTTTCCTTAGTGCTAATTGTCTTTCATCAGACCCAAGACGGACACGACGCAGGATCAAGTATAAAGCATATGAGGACGTGTGGTCATATGTATCTGGATCGAGGCGAATACCGGGTATGTACTTTCTGTGCATTCGAGTCGGACTGGCATGACTAACGACTTTCAGTACAATGGACTGCTTGGTTAACTCACAGTCGGCAGCATCCACCATCTCTTGAAGTGCGTGACCCATAAAAATAGGTCCTATTTTCCACTAATGAGTCTCTAGGAACTTCGCGCAGATGTGGAGCGTCAACGCCGTATCCTAGCCAAAGTTGCCGTGATTGAAGCTCGCGACCGGGAAGAGCGAGCTCAAAGACTTGCCGCTCCGTCCGACGAACCTGTCGTGGATGATCACCCGGAGGGCCTCCCATCTGCGCAGGTCGAGGATGTCAAACCGACACCTCAGGCTGAAACTCCACCTACAGCTCAACACCCTCCCACCGATCCTGTGGCAGACAGGGCATCCGGAACTCGTAGCGCTGAGCTCCCTGCACGAGATCAAGGCTGGCAACCGGAGGCCTGGACTCCAAAGACTGTGCACAAACGGGGCGGTTGAGAGCGCCACTGGATCAACCTGCTGGTGACAATGCAACGATGCACAGATTTGTATAGAGCTATTGTACTTCAGACGCATAATATCTCCTACCAGCCCGGTTCCTCGGTATGTTGCATGTTTGCCCGCGCCGTCCTTTCCTGAGAGTTAGTGAAACCGCATTGCGTTCGTTATAATCTGCATGGTTTGCTCATCAAACTTTCACGCTCTAATAGCCCGACAGCGATCTGTCACTGACTCCATGGTATCATCACTGGCTCTATGGTACTGTAACGTCAACACATCTTGCTGAGCGTGTCTGCTCGTTTGTACTTGTCTACGGTTCATGGTCCTGAACACAGCATTGCAATCGAAAGAAATTCCATAGTAGATCGTATGGAAAGAAGACAACACAGCTTATCACCGCATACCAGTACACTCAATGTGCGTCTCAAGGCTCCTTAGAGGACAGTCCTTTCTGAATCGAAAATTCGGAGCATCGCCACGTAAGTAGCACGAGCGCTTACTCATAGGGAAGGACTGTACGTAACAAATCATTTATCTCTTGGTTGAACACTGACGCAAATTTACAGAATGCGTACAGCCTCTACTTATCCACTGCCGTCCTGAGGACTCGGACTTCTGTTTGGGCAGCCATCTCAACGAGGCACTCGTATCCTGAGTCGCTCGTGCTAAGCACTGACAGCTCGACGTTACTTGGATACAACCTATGGATTGACATTTCGAAGCAGCGCCCGTCATCATCTGACTTATCAGGTTCGTATGCTATTGCCCAAACATGAGGCAGCTCATGCCATCATGAAGATATCCTATAAAGGTATGTAGGGCTTGTTCCTTTCCCTGGGTTGTCGCACAGCGCCCACAGCCTGCTTTCTCTCTGCGCATCCTCGCATGCATTCTCTCATTCACCTCTTCCTCAGGCTTATCCACAGGTTTCTATCAGCAAAGAATCGGCTTGTGCGTAGAAGTTATCAACTATGGTCGGCGCTTTGGGCACTAGTGCGGCGGCAGTTCCCATTATCGAGACCTCCATCTGGAGGCCTTGAGCAGACTGAGAGGGAGCGTTCCGAGAGCATCAAATCTATCACTTCTCCAGCTACAGCTGAGGAGCGACATACTGCCGTCATTTGTGCCAGCAATGTGCCCCACTCTCCCGTGTCTTCCAGTGATCCCAACCTCCCCTCCGTGATCTCTCGACCTCTGCTATCCACCACCACCCAACGCCCAGCGTCCTTCGTGTCTCCCGGCACACATAGCCCCGCCCCAGGTCCATATATCACCGACAATGCTTCAATATCGCATCTTGGAATCCGTGCTTCGAATATGTCGGCACGAAGTGCGGACAACCTCAGCCTGGCAAGTCACCGCTTGTCGATCATCCAGGCGGATGCAAGACGCACGTCGCGTGGGCTCTCCAAGCGGCCATCTGGCATCTCGTCGCGAGCTGCGCAGAGGTTCTTCACGGGCGACAGGGCGCCGCCTTCATCGTCTCTGTCGAGGTCCTCTCCGGCGCCATCCAGGGCGCGTCTCGAGCACCTGCGAGGGCTCCTTCCAGAGCCGGCTCTTTCCTACGTCCAAGTAGCTGGGCAATCTCCGATTATGGAAGACAGTCCCCGAGTGTGGACGAAAGTGTTATCGACGTACATGTGGAGGTGCCGTCTGAGCCATCGTCGCCATCGTCGCCTACGGCGGCTTCTGGGTCGAAACATGAAGCACCGAGCGTTGCTGGAAGCAGAAGGTCGTCCGTCGCCGATATTCATATGGAGAGGCCTTCTAAGGCGTCTTCAACTTTGCGCAGCTTCACGGAATTCTCGCTGCCGGAACCTCCTCCGGGCCGTAGACGGAAAGCGATTGCTACTTGTCACATTTTGCGCTATGAGAGAGATTATAAAATGTGAGCTCTGTGGCAACTTCAATTGGTCATTGATGGAGAAGTGCTTTAGCCCTACAGATGATACTATCGACTTAATACCGCCTTTGACGACTGTTTGGCCTCAGTAAGTTTATTGTCTAAGTTATAGGTGATCAGATCACCCATGTATTCGTATCCAAAATACCAGTGGCGGTGACTGCGGAGACTGGACTCCCGTAACACATCCTGAAGGTGTCCTCTACTTCTATGATGCCCAACGAGTGCGTGTCTTGATACTTCTATTCGATGGTTAGTTCTGACGACATCAATTCGATCAGCGTATCTACACTGACACTTACATGTACGACGGCGATCTACGGGAGGAATTGGAAGTCTGTGTGGCTCACCTGAATGAACTCGTAATCGCCCATAACAAGCTACTTCCGCCAAATCATGAGCTCGTCCTGGAGATCGAACCAGACGAGGATGGCGAAATGATTTGGGGTTACTATTATGTTGATCATGACACACGAAGCCTGTTCTGGCTGGAAGACTTTTCGAGCCAGCGCCTGACATTTGAAGTTAATGGAGTCAGGTCATTGGCTCACGTCAGTGAGTTACCGTACCTGACATCTTATTCCGCGACGGCTTACAAGTGTAAATTGCACAGAACATGCCATCGATGATCAGTACTGGTAACTTTGGCCGTCGTGTCTACGTTTCACTGATTAATTTTCTCCTTGCCATAAGGTCACACTGGTCTTTCTTTCCAATTGGGCCATGCACATTTCCAAAGGACATGCTTCAGGAACTGTTAGGCATCCTCATACACAATGCAACTGGTAGGTCGTCCTTGTCCATGTGCCAATAATCTGCTAAAGTGTAACACAGATACTTTAACTTCAAACAGTTCAACCGCGCCTTACGACTTGGATAGACTTTTCCAAATGATTACAATAGTCAAGAAAAGCGAAAGTGAGCCTGCTTGTATTCGGAGAGGTGTTGATGTTTCAACTAGCATTTTGCATCTATTTCCTAGTTGATGGACCTGCGTATCCCTACGTTGTGTTCAGCGTCGGTGAGTTGAATTTTGATCAGATGTGGAATAGAACTCACTCCCGACGCTTGCAGCGAGGCTCATGAGTTTCTTCAGTCAGCACTACGTTCTTTATGTTTTTATTATTATTGACGTACCTATGCCGTATTTTCAGGCCATTGGCGATTCATACATCACCACGGGCAGAGGGGCGCTCGACTGGATAGAGATCAGAGTGTACACGGGAAGCCGCGTCGGCGCACCGCTCTCATAACCCTCCTCTCACCCCTTCTTTTCTGGGCGCCCGAAGCCCATTTGAGCGATATCGAGAAGTTGTGGGTGGACGAGATACTTAATCATGCTACGTGGAAAAACTTTGTGTCCAAGCTTCAAACGGAGTGGACCGAGTTCGTGGCATACGTGAGTCCTTCCAGTTGATTCTTGGTGTTATCTAACAATGGCCACAGGCCAGCATTTTGCTCACCGCAAACGTCGCATTTCTCGCAATTCCAGCTGTTACGCCTCAGGACGGCACTCCTGCGACGTCACCAGCACAAATCTCAAGTAACTTGTCGGTGGCCAGTAGTGTCGGCAGCATCATCGTAGGCTTGCTGCTCATACGCCAAAATCGCAGCAAGACTCGCGCAAACGCAGGTGAAGCTGTGAGCATGACCTTTCCAAGCACGTACGCAAAGGCTGAAAAGATTTAGGCAAACTTCTTGTGGAATAGCAGCCAATCTAAGATGGGTCTGGAGCCTCTCGCAATCATTCACAGTCTCCCTTACGCGTTGCTTATGTGGGCGTGAGTATAAATTCTATTGCATGCTAATTCATGAGATTGACACCCCATTTCAGGATGGTCACGTACCTAGTGGCATTCGCAATCTTCTGCTTCTGGGAGACACACCTCAGAACCCGCATTCCTGTTGGCGTTGTGTCCTTGGCTGTCATGGCATTGATACTGTGGAGTATCCTGTCTGCCCGCGACTCGTCTGGACAGGACAGCAGACCTTGGTTCAACGGAATATCGCTGTCTATGGCCCGGTGCAAGCAGCAGTTGCGCGACCTCGGCGAGCGACTACGACATCGTGACAACAAACACATCGCAGAGGGAATGGAGCTTCCAGGCCGCCTGGGTACTAGCTACGCAGGCTCTATAGCCAGTTCATTTGCAGGTGGTGGATCTATGAACCACGCAGTTTGATGTTGTTTTCGAAGGTTGTATCTTCATTCTAAGAATTTCTATGTATTGATAGCCCACATCTATATCGAATGTTACCCAAGCCACCTGTTCTATGTCTTTACCAAGTGCTTGGTCGTTTCTTGATCTTGCCAAATTGTATATTCAACAATTTGGTTCGTTCTGCTGTGTCGGTCTGAATGGTTATCAATTATCCTACCTCATCATCCCTCATGAATATACCAAATACGGAGCCAGATTTCATGATAATACAGTCCGCACGACCAATCACTTCTTCTTTGCTGCCTTTGCATCTCCTTTCTGATTCGATGTCTTCGTCTTCGGCTTAGACGAGCCGCCCGTCCCTGATGTACTCGAAGAAGGGGCCTTACTTTGCACAGGGGCCGTCTTGGTCGACGACGAAGTCGCTGTACTCGATTTCTGGCCCGTGGCGTCCAGCTTCTGACGTTTGTCGCTAGATGACTGATTCGGTCGAGATGGGGTGCCTCGCGGCTGGCCCATCTTCCGCTTCAACCTGCAAATGATACGTCAAACCTGGTCAAGAGCAAGGGTTGGGGATCCATCAGACGATGTCGTACGCATTGAACTCCGCATATAGAGCCACCATCTCCGGGTCACTGCCAGCGCGAAGGTACCCACGTCAATATGTACCATTAAAGATGGCTGCAGTTCCTCATTACTCACATAGCTTCCGCAGGTTCTTCGGCGTCGTCTGACTTGGTGACGACGCCTTCCTCAGCGACGATTTCGTCGCTGCAGGCGTCAGTCAAGGGACATGGCTGTTACACTATCAGGGCGGACATACGCCGGCATGACTACTGCAACGCTGTTGTCCTTGACTTCATCATTCACAGCTTCAACGCTAGTCTCTGCAGCGGCTTCATCATTCACAGGTGACTGATCGGCGACGGCCGACTTCGCATCAAGGACGGCGGATTCGGCGCTACGACAGTGATAACATGGTCAAAGGGAGCTCAACGCAAAGGGCTGCGGTAGATCGCGAAAAGACTTACATTTTAGGGACCTTCTTGGCCTCTGTAACGACTGCCGGTTCCTGGGCAAGAGTTGTATCAATAGATGGCATGGTGGGATGAAGACGCTGAAACGTTCCTCATACCATGGCATATATATACTAATCACCAGCGCTTGTCGTCGTGAAACATCACTCGCACACAGCACGATCCCAGCATCAGGGCAGTGCTCATGATCTGGACTCATCGTCGACATTCAGTTCGCGACATCTGTAGCCGGGCTAGTCTGACAGACTCACTGCCATATAAGTACTTAATTACAGAGCGCATGCAGTATGATCGACGCCCGCTCGCGGAGATCTTGCAAATAGGCATCTGAGAGGATAGGATTGCCGACCTGAGGAGATACGTGTCGGATCAGACCGACGGTTCAACAAGTAAGCTTATTTGTTTGAGAGAAGAGACTTTAGACCTTGAGGCACATTGAGGGAAGGTTGAAGGTTGAAGGTACGTCATGGACCTCCCCGAGAATGCTAATCAGCTTTACACCTGAACCCTGTACAGGGAGCGCTCTGAACAGTCGTTAGGTCATCCCATGACATCGATGTCTCAAGAGCGTCCAGAGAGTGTTCAAGGTCGTTCTGGTTTCATCACAATTTATCCGGTCAAGTGCAATCTATGATTGAAGGGCGACTGGCTCGAGAGCATCGCGGAGTTCACGTTAGCGCCACACGGTACTATTCGGAGACTTGACTTTGCCCCCGAGACGACGCAGAGTAGTCGCTGTCTGAACCACATTCCCGGTCCTGCCTACCATAACGCAAAGCAAATCTGAAGTCAATGTTTTGCAGGAGCCGCGAGAACAATGGCTCACTTGTCGAATCACGAAGCCCCCCGGTTGTCGCCTGATGTACTAGCTTGCAGCGCTCAACAGTAGCATGTCATTCCTACTTATTCGGTGCTCATTTGTTAACCCTCTCGCGTGCAGTACTTATGGTTTCGATATCTTCATGACGAGACATTGATTCTGAATAGCCCGTACACATAGTGCGGAGACATGAAGTAAGCACAAATCCATACGAAGGTCCATTCTAGGAAGCGCTTTGCGGACATGAATATCAGTGGACGCACCCCCCATATCAGCCATGTACTGACCTTCAACGATCATCACTTGCCCGAATTGTTCGTCTTGCTCGACTTATTGTCCGTCTTTCTCGACTTGCTGTCCGTCGTCGTCGGTTTCTGAGCCTGACTCGTGGACTGCGCCGTGGACCGACCATTGGATGGCTTTATCTTTGGGGACTTCAACCCCGAGTCGGCTGGGGCTGGTTTCCCAGTGTCACCATAGACCGCCGGTCCACGAGATTGGTAGCGAGTGAAGAAATCGTCACCCGAGTCGTCACTCGAGCTGCCATCCGAGTCGCTATCCGAGTCGCTATCCATGTTGCTATCAGAGCCTTTCTCATTTCCTTTCAATTGTCTGCCAATCATCTGTATGAGACCTCATCACTGCCAGAGAGACGAGAAGAACATACTCGTCATCGATCCCATTGGTGAGGGTGTCGGAGCTATTGTCGGCAGACGAGCTACCATCCACATGGCCGGAATTGGCCTCTGCATGCGCCTGGTCATCACCGACAGGCGTCTCCGCCTTTGGAACTGCGTCTCTGACGATCGAGTGATAATCAGAACGTGCCATATCCGCTGGCTTGATGGTACTTACTCCACAGTGTCCTTGACCTGCGTGGCATTCGCCTCAACGACGTCCTGGATGCCGCCCCCAGCAGGCAAACGACGTTCACCGCCGAGGTCGGCCCTGTCAACGAGGTGCAGATGCTACATCAATATACGACAAGACGATCGCAGATCGAGCTACCCACTCCTGTTCATTCTCGATATATGCGGGTCCAGGGGCAACAATTGGATTCTCGATGGCTGACATGCGTTGGATGGATTTCTCGATAGCTGGAGTGCGTCGAGTCCGTGCTTGATGACCCGCATGGGTCCATGTGTCGTTTTATAAGTACTATCAGCGAAGCGCCTAGCACTGCCTGAAGCGCGCACCCACTGCGAGTGCTATTTCAACGATGGACAAGCTATACCTTCTCTGGAGAAGTACGGACAGGTCAGCTGAGACTCAGCACTGCGACCGAAGCTTCGACGGGCTGTGATGCTCAGCTGCACTTGGAAATTGGATGCCTTCTCCTGGAGAGAAGAGACTCACGAGCACAGGAAGATAGACTTCGCGCGATGGATGCAGCTATATACCTATACGAGCGGCAACGCCCCCGTCTGCAGCAGGTGCATGGCGTGTGGCAGGACTGTCACTTCTGGAAGGTGTTAACTGGGACATCGCCACGTCTAGACCATGCAGCGTGCTTGGCGAAGTTCGAAGCACCAGGCGCCTATTGCAAGATCCGCGCGCACGATAAGGGGCGATGACGGCTGGAGGATGGCGAACGTTCACGAGAGAGCCGGACTCGCAGGTGGTTATGGACGTATTCCATTACTGTAAGGCTTATAACGACCCTTGCGATCGACCCTTGCTTCAGTAAATGTGATAATTATAAGGGGCTAGGACTTACCGAAAAGCGATGCACCGCAGCTTGACATACCCATAGCACTGCACTTGATGCTGTGTTGCGCGGAGTAGAGCTCGGAAGTCCTCTTAGGTAAGTACCTGGTTCCTATGTCTTCGGATGTCGAATGTGTATAAATGTGGACGATGATTGAAGTTTCGCGGCGACGTGAGACTAGTAAAAGTGACCAAGTTGAGGATCTTCATATAGTACTGTAGTCGTGCTTCCCAGGATTGAGATGTCGAGACCTGGCATGGCACAAAGGAATGCAGAGCATGGCCCTACTTGCAGTCAAAGTGGCCGAGGCCGCACATGCTACTTTCAAGAAAGAATGTAATCGATATGAAGCATGGAAAGATATTTACATATCGCGCTGAAATGGAAGCCTGGAGAGCAATTTGCTTCGTTACGTCGGAACAGACCACACCTCCAATCGTGATCTTGAACAACACACCTGGAGCCATACGAACCTCGAGTATATAGTGATACCTACACGCCTCCAGCACTAGGACAACGATCCTCAGTGACGACTATTTCGGCTTAGGTTTGGGCTTCGGCTTCGGCTTGAGCCCTGGTCTCCCGGACGCTGGTTTGCTCGGTGGTCCTCGGGGACGGAAAGGAACTGGAGTCGCCCTGCCAGACAATGTCAGATCTGAAAACTGTCAAAAAAACACTACATGGTACCCTTCCGGCGTCTTCGCATCCGAACACCTGGTATGACGGCTTAATCGGAACTACGACTCTAGGTGATGTGTGAAGCACTTACTCGGACCCCGAATGTGCTGGATCTTGCTGTGCTGGAGCCTCTGTGGACCCAGCACCGGATCTGCGACATGAACAAAGCAATCAAAGGTCCGTAGAGCAACAAGACTAAAAAGACACAAATACATACTCCTCCGAGTCAACAGCCTCTCTGTCGATGTCTCTGTCTACGAGCGACTGTTCCGCACGTCCCGCGCTATTGCCTTCGGCAGACATATAGTTGGCAGCTATGGGAACCAGCGTGCTGTGATGATGAAGAGAAGTCTGGCCAGTAAGTTGCCAGTATGCGCAATGCGCTGATGGCACTACCGCTGCGGCTGGGGACGGTCACATTGGGCGCTCGGCTATCCTCCATCGTGTCCGCAATGGTTGATTGTCCGGTGATAGATCGATCTACAGGCAGTGGTCACTCATTCATTCCGTCGGAGCTTCGGAGCTTCGGATCGTTCCGGCGCCTATGAACTGTCCGTTCTCCGCAGGACACGCAACTTGAACGGAAAACAGCAATGAAACCGTCGATATTGGACAGTACGCCCTCGCTACAGATCCACAGGTGGAGACAATAACTTCCATTGTTCATCTAATGGAGTGGACGCCTCACATGAACAGCGCCCCAAATAGCATGAATATTCCACAACGGGCTGTGTGTGCTGTGCCACCGCGTAGTGACCAGCATTGTCCCGAACGGTGAGACACCTTGAGGCGGTAAAGCACGGCTATGCTTTGACCGGCTCGTTTTCTGTTATAAGACGCGCGACATGCAACATCTTGACTATTCAGCCTCTTTTTGAATCCCCCCATCCCATTCAAGGTGTTCCCTTCAGCCATGGAACCTGTCGAACAACCTTCTCCTGAGCTCCAGATCGCGCAGACCATCGATCGCGGTGGCTTGATACCCATCACGCCTGACCAGAATCCTCGGTATAGAAGAGAGGCAAGGTATATTAGAAGCTTGATTTCCAGTTCGACACCCGCTGACTTCGCCGTTTCCAGCGTCAGATGTTTCTCCTGGACAGTTCCCGCCGGCACGCCTGGTGCGCCCAGTCTGAGAGGGTACGCATCCTCCTGAAACGTGTTTATAGGGCAATATCTGACGCAATTCTTATTCACGAGCAGAAGGTCGGACGCGCCGGAAGATTGGGACCGCTTCGTTCATCCTGAGGGCCAAGTCTACTTCCGCAGACGGTCAAACCCAATCGTGCTGACGGAGTCCTCCATCTGCAAACCAGACGTTCTGGAAAAGCTGAACGACTGGATTGCAATGCTGGTGGATTGGGCCGCCGAGCTGGGACAAGATCTTTCGGAATCTGTCCACATCTGGGCTCATCTGAGCGAAGATCAAGAATCCTGTTTTTACTGTTTTGTGGATCATGCTCGGCATTCCGTGTTCTGGCTCGAAGAATGTTCATCAGACCAACTTGGTATCGAAAGAACCGCCTCGATTCATCATCTTGGTACGTCAAGTTTCAGCTTCTGTGCCGAATAACGGCTAATACATGTTTTTGATAGCTCACTCCTTTGAGGAGCAATATTGGTTGCACGTCGAGCATTTCCCGATGGGAATTGCTTATGTCGCAGAAGAGATTCTAGACAACGTGATAAACGTCTTTATTCACGGGTGTGGCGGTCAGTTTGCACAGTGCGATTCTTGGGTTGCCCATGTGACCAACTACGATTCCAGATCTATTAACTTCGCCCAACTCAGCTTTCCCTTATAATTTAAAGGATGCTCAAGATATTTTGAACCTTCTGCATGGCTGTCGGAGCCGCTTATCTGACCAGCATGTCATTTGGGCTATTGGTGAGCTGGATGTTCGTAATGTATCCCGTGCCCTGCTAAAATTGAATGATAGCGCGCGTGACGGCAATCATCAGTGCGTATTACCATGGCACAAACTCAAAATTGTCTTATTTATTTCTTCTAGGTGGATGGAGGCGTACGGTGCATTATGGGGAAGAACATGCGCGTCTCAGTTATGATCAAGACATTGTGAAATGTTCCGTGCCGCAGCGAAACATCTGTTTGAGGACCTTAGGCTTTGCTGTCTGCAATCTGCAAGAACAATATTACTCGAAGTTGGAAGACATCTTTCACAATGACAGCGTGTCTCAAAGATGTTGGCCTTTGTTTCGCTCTGATCTCATGGATGATTGGTCACACTGGATGAAATTGGTGCGCGCTGGGTCTACTTCACCATTCGTTTCGATACTCATATCCCATTCTGGTTGTCTCAGTCGTTTGGACTACTGATGTATGTCTCTCAGCATTCCGGTTGATGACGTGGGCTAATCAATGCCCCTTGTAGTGCCAATGTTCTCATGCTTCCCGTCTCCTGGTCACCAGCCGTCACACTGTCTTCGATTCTCTTCAGCACAGCAAGCGTGTCCATGGCTCTTGTGCTCAGCCAACATCTCTCGCCCATCGCCTATAAGCACGCGGTAAGCATCGCATTGACGCAATCAGCGCCCGTGGCCTTAATCCTGTACCTTTCCAGTGGCATTACCTGTATTCCCGCCGACGCCGCTACGGTTTCATGCCCCTGGCGCTCGCCTTCAGTCTCCCGAAAGCATTCTTTGCCTACGGCCTCGCCACATTCATTGCGCAGGCTGTGTGCATGGTCTTCCGCTTTTTCAATCCCGCCCAGATCCCGATCGTGGCGCTTGTTGCCGGCGCCGTCATCGCCTTCCTCGCCACAGCTGTGTCGGTCGCGCTGCAGCCATCAAAATTCGACATGGCTGCTGATGAAGCGGCGCTTGCTGAAGATGACGAGGAAGCCGCATGCGAAGACGGTGACGATGGACTGACGGTATACGAGCCTGAGCCCGCACCGACACTGGCACAGCGGATCGAGCAGTGGCTTCGCGGCGCGATTAAGGAGCGGCACTTCAGCTTCAAGAGCCACAAAGGCATCGACATGGTCGGCGACATCGAGAAGGGCGACGCGTATCTGCTCCCTGTGGCCGAGATCGACCAGAAGCTGGCTGCATACACGCTTCCGTATTGACTCATTCGTACCTTCTGCTTTCGGCCCGCGACACCTCCTCTCTCCCCTATACCATGGCGGATTTGTTACAGCGGCAGTGTACCATCTTGTTGTACTTACATAGACAGACCTTGGGATCTCATAAACGCGAAAGAGACGGTGGATCAGCATTACCCTCCCTGGTGTGTGACGCAACGTCAATAACATTCCAAGATGCGGGCTCCCCTCTTGCTTTCAAGATCTATTCTACAGGACTATGTTCCCCGGTTATTTACGGACTGCTTGACTTGTAATTTGTGACAACGCTCTTTGAATATAATCACACTTGTCCCCGAAGAAAGCAGTGCTCGTAAGGCATAATGTCGCCACTGAGTTCTCCGTTGACATGTTCATTGTTCTCCATGATTTATTAGACGTTCGGGGCCAACGTACAGGTCAGAGTAGTCGCTTCCGAAGGAGAAGGTCTCCGATCTGAGCCTGGATCTGAGGACGATGCCTCCTTCGTTTAGTTGTTGACTGTCCACCAGTGTCCACTACATCCTGAAGGGGCTCCGTAGAGCATGGGCATAGTCCTATAGGCGCTAATGTGACACCAGGACACAGCCCCGAATTCGGGGGAATGTTCCTTCGACGACGAACCAGGAGAGGGGAAGGGTTAACCTAGACCAGGGGAGCAACAACAAGATCCGGAAGATTTTCATCAAAGCTTGAACACCGAGAACCAACAGCACTGACATTGTTTCAGAATGCTATGTCAGTCTACACAAGTCCGACAAAGGCTACAGCACCCAGCACCAAGGAGATAACTCTTACACCTGAGAGAACCCACGATGTCCGCACGGCGGAGCAAGAGTTCGAAAGACGGACGACACTCGGCTCGGACTTCACGTTCTTCCTACGCCTCATGCGCCTCCGTGGCCTCCTTCATCTTCACCCACATCCCACCCTATATGCGGACAGAAGCATTTTCAGCACCGCTGACGCACCGCCGACGAAAGCCGAAGCTTACCTCCCAATACAACGTCAAGTGCGTCTTGAACTTGATCTTCTCGCGGCCCTTCCAGGGCGCGAGCGATGCGGGCGGCTGCGCATTGAGATCAAGCGCGATCTCATCGAAGCGTTGCAGCAGCCGCACGAGGAAGAATGACGTCTCGTTGTACGCGAACTGCTGCCCGAGGCAGATGCGCGGGCCAGCGTTGAATGGGAGGAAGATGAACGGGTTTGGGGTGAGGTATTTGTGTAGGCGCTCGTCTAAGAACCGGCCTGGGTCAAACTCGGCCGCTGGTGGTCGGACATGGATGGTCAGTTACGGGCTGCAGGGGAGGGCTAGCGATGCCTGCCAGGCTTACCGTCGGGACCCCAGAGGTCAGTCCTGCGGTGCATGAGCATTACAGAATATGCGCATCTGAAAGTTCTGTAGTTAGAAGCTATTTGAAGTCCCATAATCTGAATAACATGCTTCGTCTGTGGAGGAATATAGAATGGCTTCCCGCCGGGCTCCTTAGCAGGCCATAGCGTGGGTTCTGATGAACGGCGGATGTTGAATGGCCTACAAATTGGAACGAGGCATGGGCATTTAGTAGCTGAAATACAGCAGGAACGATAACGTACACTGGTGGCCAGAGTCGGAGCACTTCATTGATCACCGCGCGTAGGTACTTGCAGACGCGGAAGTCGTCAAAAGTTGGAGCGCGGTCCGGTCCTATGTGTTCAAGAATCTCGGCGCGCAGACAAGCGAGAACGTCAGGGTGCTGCGAGAGGGCGTAGATAGCCGAGGTGAGAGTCGAGGCGGTCTGTGCTGTATATGAGCAAAAGCCTCTCGTAGGTTGTCAAACAGCAACAGCTTCCGTACCGTATCTCGGCCAGCCAACAGAATATTCAATGTCTCGTCGCGCAGAATTGTGGGGTCTGTATCCTGCTTCAGACATGGAGGCGACGAGCTAGGAGGGGCAGAACTGACCGCTCGTCTGAGAAACCAAGTGGTCCAGCAAGGTCTCCTCTTCCTCATCCAGACTTACCTTTTCGCCACTTCGCTGTCTTTCCTCGGCGCGTTCCAATGCCCGTTGTACAATCGGCTCGATGTAGCCGTGCACAACACGCATGTTCTTCTCCACAGAATCATCGAAGAGCTCATACAATGGCCATGATTGTCCGTAACGCGAGCGCAAAGACATGCGAATTTGTGTAGCGACGAAGGCGCTGGCGAATCCACCCGACGACTCCTGCTTGTCATGGCTGCAATATGGAGGGGTCAGAGTGGATGGATACGGCAGTCCCCCCGAGAGGGAGCGCACGTCGGTGCCGAAGAGAAATTCGGTCGCGGTATCGAGCGTAAGGCGCGAAATGAGGTCCTATGGATGCATGATCGGCTTGCATGTCAGAAAAGCAAGGATAGAAACCGTACCTGGAAATTGACCGCATGGCCCTCGTGCAGGCGATCGGCCAGCAGTCTGATCGCCTCTTGGGAATGTCGATCGAACTTTTCGAAATCGGAGAGCCGCTCGCGGGTGAAAAAAGGTCTCGTCATCGCGCGGTGAAACCTATGAGTGGGGGTTGATAAGGCTTAGGATAGACTCTGCTGTAGCATTGGCCCACGTACTTCCACATCTCGCCTGTGCTGAAGTTCAGTGTGACACCAAGTATGACCATATCCAAGGAACTGACCGTCAGTGTTGAACACCCCAACACCAAGAAGGGACTTCATTTGAGCAGCGAAAGGTTTTCCTGATAACCAAAATTCTGGACCGAATCCAAATTCTTAGAAAATTGGTGAAGTTTGTTGCAAGAATAGACTAGATGTCATTTTAGATAAAGATAAAGATAAAGAATTCCGTCATGTCGTAAGGACGAACCTTGATGTATTCAGGCTCGAAAGTCTGATACTGAATTCAGCACATCTTGTCAGTCACCGTCGAAAACTGAATAGCAGACAACTCACCCTGTTCTCAAAAAAAATCCCTATGTTGAACGTCGGACCGTACTTGTTGGCGTATTCGACGAGGTGATCGCCTTGCAAAGATAGTTAAGCACCCATCCAAGCTTCGCAAATGCACACGAAGACACTCACCCATATATCCGTTCTTGAAGTTATCCAGTACAGTATGCACGATATTTGACCCCAGTGGATTCGAATCTTCAACGCGAGGGACGAGTACGGCGCCGAGTCTCGCCGCATCCCTACGGTCCTTAAAGTCGCGCCATTGAGCAGCGAGAGCCATGGCCAACGGCGACGACAGAACCATCATCGCGATGACCACGCTAAGAGGCATGTCAACTGGCACGTAGTGCGAGAGAACATAGACGGCTAAAGGGGGGCCAAACAAAATTGGCACAAACGAGAGAAGAAACTTGAAAGCAGCGCCTAACGACATGGTAGGACAAGACGAGATAGGCATCCAAGCACGTCTATGCGTGCGGTTTATGAGTGCACACCCCATGACGAGACCCTGCGGATGCATTCAGTACAGAAACAGCTTAGGGGATTCCGCAGGCGGAAACGATCGTTCCGGTAGCCCAGCGGCCGGGCAATGCAAATATCATCATTACTGTGCGCTGCTAGTCTGCTTCTAGAAGAGAAAAAGTTTCAAGCTATGGACAATATTCATGAGCCCACGTGTATGTCGACCTGCAGCTTTGCTCACCTGTTCAATTAACATGAGGGCGGGTCGAACTGGGGAACAAAGTCAACGGGAATGGGCGCGACGCGTTTGTTTGCCATTATTTGGCACCCAAGGCACCCCGGATCGGGAATTCGTTTTTTGCCGGCGGCAGGAAAGCAAAAGCCGCCGCCGGCGGAGACAACACATCTGCTCGTCATCCAGTCACTGGTCAGTGTCTTCGCGCGTTACCGCGTTACCGTCCAGGTCTTCACAGAACACCTCCCCACGTCGTACTCCATGTTCTAGTTCAGTGCTGTCGGTCTTCTAAGTGGAATACAGATAGGCGATCACCTTTTCAAGCTCATGGCACCTCTGATCAAGCTTTAGAGGCATGCAGATCGCTTTCGGTTTCTGTGAGTCGACTGACTAGTTTCAACGAGATATACTAGAGTCAAACAATTTATGGCGTTGACATCTCGAGCACATCCTGCACTGTTCAGATTTTCGGTGCCACTAACCTAGCCCCGCAAAGTATGCGAACGCCGTTTGACATGACACTGACACCCATCTTCGGATGGGCGTAAATACCGTTGAATACGCAGCTCCTTTGAGCGATGCCTTACTTGGATCCTCGCCCACAGACACTCCCGAAGTACTTTAAAAACTACCCTTCAATATGAATTGTCTCTTCACTCATCTGAAACTGCTATCCCATACCTCTCAGGCCTCCTCAACGTCACCATGTCTGTACCAAAGCGCGCCACTGATGTCCCCTCCTGGAATGGCATTCTGCCTCCGTCTATGAAGTTGCCTGTAAGTCCAACCATCAGAACCTCATTCATATTGGGTATTCGTCCTGAACATAGTCTAGTTCATCGATACGCCAGATAGCGTAACGTACAATGCCATGAAGCTGGCCGAACTCACTCCCGACCCGTAAGTTTACTGTCTGTTGTCTATACCGTATCTTAATCTGACTGATAGTAAATGAAGGCGTATGAGGGAGATCCTTGTCGGCCTCGTTCGACACATGCACGACTTCACTCGTGAAACTTCGTGCGTGTTGCCTTTATCTTCGTCGGTTCTGATACAGCCTATGCGTGCTTGCGCAGTATCACTACCGACGAATGGCTCAAGGGCATCAAATTCATGGCCGCGTTCGCGAACCAGCGCCAACCCCCTCACATCGAATACATGCTGCTCCTGGACGTCTTCGGCGTTTCGACGCTCGTCGACACCATCAACAACCCGCCCGTCAAGAACGCGACAGCCAGCGACGTGATCGGCCCATTCTTCATGCCCGACGCTCCAGACAGTAAGTTGTTCAGTGTATAGTAGCTCTGAGCCGGTCACTGACGCCTTTGCGAAGAGGAGAACAAGGACACGATTGTGGACGATACCAACGGCATTGGAAAAGCGGAATATCTGTACTTCGAGGGCCGCATCCTCACCACAGATGGACAGCCGATTCCGAATGTCTCTGTTGAGGTGTGGGAAGTGGATGAAGAAGGTGGGGAAGCCGTCCTGGTCCTGGGCTTCAGGAACAGGAGCTGACAGCTGCCATATTTGCCTCTGAACACCAACAGGCCTCTACGATCTGCAGTACGAATCTCGCGACGCGCCCAACGGGCGCGGCCGCTTCCGCTCCAGAGCAGATGGCACCTTCGAGTTCCGCGGCGTCGTTCCAAGCGCGTACCCCATTCCTCTCAGCGTAAGCGACCTGTCTCCGCTCCCATGCCGCCGATGCTGACACCCATCGCAGCCCCCGCTCGAGTCGCTGATGAATGCATGGAACCGGCACAACATGCGTGCGGCGCATGTCCACTTCTGGGTTAAGGCGCCCGGCTTCCGCGAGCTCATCACGCAGCTGTACCCGGACAACAACGAATGGGTCACGACGGACGGTGTCTTCGGTGGGAAGCGCTCGCTCGTTATCGTATGTCCCTCCCTTTCTCCTTTGTGTGCTCTTCTCGTGGGCTCATCGCGGGCGCGCAGAATCTGAAACGCGTGGACGACAAGAGCGAGTCGGAGAAACGCGGCATTCCGGGCGCGCGCCGTTCAACCATGTTAAGTTCGACTTCGTGCTGCTGACGGAGGAGGAAGCCGTCGCGGCGGGCAGAGCTCCGACACGCCCAGCTGAGCCAGAGACCAATGGTGTTCATTGATGGTGCTGTGTTCTTTCCCAGGATATCATTCGAAATACAAAGATCCTGCTATATACTACTGTGTATATTACTGGACGAATATCCTATGGAATCATCTTGCCTGCGTCCGCCTTGGCTTCGTCCATAAGATATAAAGCGTGGGAACCACCTTCTATTATTGGGTTTTGTAGTCCCGAGAACAAGTCATCAGTAGCACTTGACTTTAGCTTTCTCGTTGTAAGTAAGCCCCACGCTCAGGTTGCTCCTCGCTGCTCCTCTTCTACTTCACAGTATTTTACCCCGAAAGGCTCTCCAAAATGCGCTCAACCTTGCTGCGTCTGGCCCAGTCAGTGTCTACACGGCCCTTGAACCTTAGCGAGGCAAGCGCAGCGCTCATACCGCCGGTACCGTGGGCTGCACGTTCTATGCTTTCCTGTCAAGCATCTGACGACTAAATCGAGGGCCTCCAGGCTATATAGACGCCTTCTGCGTGCGCATCGCAACTTACCTGTCGAAATGCGCTTGCTGGGTGATGACTACATCAAGGCCGGTACGCCCGGGCCCTCCCGCCTCACCGTGCGCTGCTGACCATCATACACGCAGAGTTCCGCCGCCACAGACGCGTCGACAATCCGGTGCACATCATCGGCTTCCTGTCCGAGTGGAAGTGCTACCTCGACCAGATCCCGAGCGCGCGCCGAGGCCGTACGGTTCGAGGGGAAGAAGCTGGATAAACAGCGCTTTGAGAAGGTGCGCGGTCATGTGTGTGGCTTCTCAGAGGCGGGCGCTCATGCGTCCGGAGGTTCGCAGATGTCGGACGAACAGTTAGCGCAGCTGTACGAGCTCATGCATGTCACCAAGGATGTGTGGAAGCCTGCGCAGGATGCTAGTGGAGCAGGTCATGAAGGCGATGGAAAGTCATCATGATTGGCGGCAGCCAGGATTTTTTTTGTTTGGGCTTCACAGTTCGTGTCGCACGCTTAATTCGGCGTTCCTGTGCGCCTCTCACAGAATAGCATAAAGATCCTTCGCTGCCAAACTTGGCGTCCGATTACTTCCGGGTGCTGCAAGTTTGCATCGCTTCTCAGAATCTATGCCGCTAGCCACGCACCTCGAATCTCGACAATTTGCTCACATCTGCAGTGAAGGTAATATTTCATGCATAGTAGTGTGGCAGGTACGGGCTAAGGTAACGATTATCGCTACACAAAGTATGGTTGAATATTATCGATCCACCGGACACTATTTACTTCGACCTTTGTGAAGCCGTCTGTTGAAGTTACTGATATCCGCTCTCCTCCGATGCATAGCTCTATGGGCGCTACAATCGCCGTATATCGCCTGGAAAGTCTGATATTCGACGGGCTTGCACGGGCATGAGCCGTACTCTGCGCGCTGCACTTCGCAGAGGTATGTCTGACATGTCCATCCCGTGGATAACCGTATCTCTGCAAGGTATAAAATGCTCTAGGTCTGGACTCTCTGCGCGTCTTCTTGCATACTCATCAATCCTTCATCCACTTCACACACCCCGTCCAAAAATGGCCACCGTACGTTTCGCCTAGAAGGCCTTGCAGCGTCGACTGAGTTGCTCCCCCACAGATCCAGACCCTTCCCGACATCTACACCCGCCTGCTCGAGGCGAAGAAGCAAAAAGGTCTGCATTCCCATGTCTTTCACGCGTTTATGAAACGTTGAGACCATGCCGACACAGGCCTCACCTACGAGCAAATCGGCGAAGCCATGGGCGGCAAGGGCGAAGTCTGGATCGCCGCCCTGCTCTACGGCCAGGTCCGCCCCATCCTTCTCCGCCCTTTTCCCACTCACATCGTACGCATTGTGATCCAGGCGAAGCCGAGCGACGAGGAGATCGCCACGCTCGCGCAGGTCCTTGGCTTCGACGCCGCGAGCCTGAGAGGGAGGCGGAGCCGGCGGTGAAGACGCGGGCTGCGCGGACGCGGGCGGCGAGTGGGAGGAAGTAGGGAAAGCGGCGGTGGTTCGGGGAGACTGGGGCGTCGATACCCTGTTGGATAGTTTGTTGGCGACGAGATTCGTGTTTTGTTTTGAAATTGTTTTTATGAACCGTTACGATTATACTCATGACCATAGTGATTTAGGCCTCCTATATGTACCTTCTGCACTTTCAACCTAGGACGTCAGTCAGTACATCCTCATTGCGTGATGTTCCAGAGCCCTTCGAACTTCTACTGTTGCCTACGGTGAGGCGATCCTGGAGCGGGCCATGTAATCTACGGCAAGGTGAGTACTAACGAAGATCTGCAACAGTTCTCCCTAAGTCGGACCTCTCTCGGAGTCTCTGCATGATGATCTGTGTCCGAACCCTAACCTCGTGCCACTATGAAGCGACAGGAGAGTCTCGACTTTGCTTTTCGAGCTTGACTGTATTTACCTTGCATGCCTTATGAGCCTCCGTCGCAGGCCATACACTTATCTTCACCTCGATCATGTACATTTCCTGACGCCCACAACAACGACAGGTCTTGAGCTCGTCTCCACGGCGTTGACCACGGTTCCCCATCAAGTTGACCAGGCATGATGGGTCGTCTCGACTACTGATCAAGGCCATTACACAGGTGCTTATAACCTGCCTTCGCATCGTTCAAGGCCTCCATCCTACGGAGCAGAGCAGTATAGACACCAAACGATCAAGAACAAGACTCTTCAACTTCTCGAGGATACTGTATGTGTCCCTCATCAATCCTCGTCTGTGCACCCCTCACGCGCTCTCCATGGCTTCGCAGCGTGGCTCTGAGACGGCCAACTGCTAATCATCTCCCTCTCGCTCCCAGCCCCGTCACCCTTACGCTGCATCTATGCAGCCGCCCTGTCCCGAATTACGTTTGCGCAGCTCTATGGCCCATGGCAAGCGTGTGTGCGCTGAAGCGTTTCGATGCTGTGAATCTCAATATGTTCGTGTGCGTGCTCTCGAAGACCGAAATGAACGTCGTTGTCAGGCAGCGCCCGTGGGCGTCTGCCGTCATGGACGGCTCGTCCTGGAACAAGGATGATCTGTTGTCGATGAGATTGGCGCCTACGAAGGCGCGGGGATAACATTAAACAAGGTAGTACGTGATGGCGACTCGTCCTTCTCGGCGCAAGCGGTGCTACCCATCTACGACAATTGTTCTTGTTGTTTTTGTGTGCCGCTCCTGCGACAGTTTTCTGACGCTTACGGATGCTCTACATTACAAAAAACACCTCCGCAGCGAAGCCACTGGTATATAAGGCTTCGACGGCCTCCCTTTTTAGTAGCAACGACCAATATTCCATCCCGCACACCCACACTCAGCCTTTCACTTGCAATCAATCGTGACCATGTCTAACCCGCATCAACATGCAAATCCACGATCCTCGACAGTGTCTACTGCATCGCACCAACAATATGGTGGCTCAGCGCAAATGCAAGGCGCCAACGCTCAAGTCTCCCACCCCATCCCTACCTTCAGCCCCACAATCCCGCCAGAAGTTCTCCTGACATGTTCGCACCTGTCTCCTCTCTTACTACCACTACTCACTCATACGCACAACAGTCTTCACCGACGACCTCAGCGACATCGTCGTACAAGGCGGACCCGGCC
>SFCI01001258.1:0-10181 GCA_004681135.1 Hericium alpestre | reverse complement strand
GTGGTGATGCGTATGGTTGCCCGAAATCCAGGCTCGCTCTGCCTGCTAGACTCTCGCTCGTCCGCACCCGATGCGTTGCGGGGTTGAAGAGTTTGGATGGTGATTCTGCAGACTCGCTTACCAACGTGGACGAGTCGTCAGTCACGACGGACGGATGGGGGGAGTTGGAGCGGGTGGAGGTTGCGTTGGAAGAGGCGTACGTGCGCTCACGCTCACTCCTAACGCGCTGCATGGCGTGAACATTGAGCTCGGTGCCATCTGCAGAAAGAGTCGGATTGGTGACGGGTGCCGAGATGTTCGAGAGATTGCGACGGAAGCCTTGAGAGGAACCGGAGACGGGTGGCGGAGACCCTGCGGAGACGCTCTCGTAGGGGACCGACCGGAGCTCTGAGCTCGTCGAAGCTGAGGACTGTCGTGGCCGTGACTTTTTCCGACCAAAGAAGGTGTCCATGCAGAGCAAGCTGAGGGTGCCAGACTGTAAACAACATGAAGGTTAAAGACGAAGTAGATGCATCAGAACTTACATGGATACAAGTAATAGCAGTGATACCAACTCGTTGCTTCAGATCGCGCTATGTGACGGGTGGCTGTGACAGACGCGATTGTCTAGAACAACGGGAAAAAAATACTGGCTTCGTCCTAGCGAACTCGAAGACAACGTTCAACAGGGCATACTAGTAAGGACTCGACACACAGCCTGCATAACTACGCGGTAGACAGCTCATATGCACTTCCCACACGCATGGACACTCTGTCAAAACAAAACAGAATGGCAACGATGGGGTTCGAACCCATGACCCCTTTCGGAGATGAGATTACTTGCAGCGAAGAGATCCTCGCTTACACTTAAGACTCACGCCTTAAACCACTCGGCCACGTTGCCGGATAGTGAATTGCTGATTCTGTTTAACTCAACCTGATTGAACTCCTCGAACTCCTTAAATAGCCAAAACGACTCCGCGTCAGTCCGTGCACTAGCGCACGAACCGGCGAAAACAATGTCTTTCTCCCTTCAAAAAGCCTTTTCTACAGGCATATTTGAAGAGTACTGTAAGCTTGTTCACATGGTCGTTATCCGCCTGCTCTTCGCACATCAAATGAATCCCATCCAAGGCTTAGTGATATCTCTGGGGAAACAAGATCTTGACAAGATCGTCGGATGTCTGATCATGCCAGTGATGCGTGGAGTGTATACAAGACTGAGTTCAAGGAATGTTCTTTTCTTTAAAAGGGTTTGAAAATCGAGGTTGCAGCAGGGCCGAGCCTGGCCGAGCAGGCGAGTCCAACGCGTCGCAGAAGATCCCCATCGCCGTCGAACGGGGCAATACAGTAAATTAATGAAACCCACCATGCATTGCTCAGGTCAACTTGAATGTCGAAACAACTGCGGCAGAATATCAGATACATCAGAAAATCAAGAGTTGTAATTTATATTCGTTCGTTGTATCTACTGTATGTTCCAGATATCTTCTGACGACAATCGGGTTTGAGAGTGCTGATTGGGTTCTCGGCGTCTCCGCCTCTAGTATTCCGTTCGTGCGAAGCTATCAGCATCTATGGACATCCTGCATCATTCTGCAGGGAGTCATTGATTATTACAGAAGATCCTGAACCTATACACGAAACGCCACAAGTACAATTCCTTATCAAGTAGGCTTTACGTTCTCTACGAGAGAGAGGGCGCGAACCGGCGACGGAAAACTCCCTGAGGCCTGCTGATGAACTGCATGTTGCTCGCGTTGAGTCTATTGCCAGTGATAGCAATAAACCTGTCTCTTATCTCGCGATCGTAGTCTACCTCCGTGAGCCTGATGTCTGCTTTGGGACGGTTGTGGCTACTTCTGGTTAAGAATGCGAGAAACCACTCGTCGCCTTCCTCGAAGCCTATACAGCGTCAGTCAGTACAACGATGTGGCAGGAAGAACGGACACACAATTTGGTATAGGCACACAAGCTTCCTTCGGCTGGCAGATGTACCAGTTCGTCCAGGCGAGAAAGATGTCAACGATGTCTGGTGTTCCCTCCGGAGCATCAGGTTCGTGACCAGCGGACTTGAGGAATTGGACCAGAGCTTCCTGATTGACGATGTATCCTCCAAGGACTCTGACCATGCTGCACACGAAATTCAGAGCGATGACACTCCACGCGGGCAAAACGCACGTACATGAAATCCTGTCGCGAGATGCTGTATCACTTGGGAATGCGGTTTCGAGGGCTTTCGAGTTGCTGTGTCCGAGTAAGGCGACCCGACCGCCTGCTATATATGCTGAAGTAAGGGATGACGTAATTCGGATATCCAAATACCTCATCGATCTGACGATCTCATCTTCCTGATTCTTCAATTCACGTGCGTACTTCAAACAATAGGTGCGCGGCTCAGCGGTGCTTCGAACAATAGGTGCGTGGCTCCTGCGTGGTTCTGTATTTCAAACGACAGATCGTGGCTCTGTTTCTTAGGCATGTGGCTCCGCACTGTTTCAAGCCTATTGTACCGTTTCACTTTCGATCATAGGCCTGGAAGTTCACGGCTAGAAGTGACCCGCGAGGTTCAGTTCGTGTCAATGACATCGTTCACCTTAGTTCACCACTCACCGCGTCAGTAATGCATGGGTAGGAGAAATCTTAATGCATTCTGATTCTTGTGTTGTCTATTGTAGGCCTTTGCAAGCTGTTTCGCGGTCGCCGCGCACCCGACATCCCGGTCGCCTTATCCGATCCGGGTACAATTATTTTCGAGCGAGCAAGTCGCCTGCAACCCTCGGGGACAACCCCCATGCCAAGGAGGCCTATTGACATTGTGACGCGCATCATGCTTGCCCGAGTGGGCGGCGTTGTGGCCACTTATGCTTGGGTGTCTCACTACATATTGGGCTGGCCTGCTTGCCCGGTTCAGAGGTGTACTGAGTTCCAGATGGAATTTTAATTGGCGCCACCAAGCAACTTGAAGACACAACAATTTATTTCTCAGACTCCGGAGATTGTGCAGCACAGCATATCACAACGTCTGGAGAAGCGATGCATGGGCCGAGGTGGTAGTGCGTGGCCAAGCGCGAGCATTGTGTGACTACTGAGTGACATGGAGATGGTTCCGCGGAAAGGTCATGAGAAGGTGTCCGAGAGGACATTCTTGGCTCTACTACTGACCTTCTGGAAATTTCATTCCGATGTAGGGAAGACGCGGCTACGTTGTTCTTGGCCTTTCCCGATATTTTTTGAGCCAACTTTGAATGGTTTTATGACAGGCTCACCCTTACCTGTGACCCGGGATCCTCGATGAAATGGGTTCGGGTTCACGGGCCCTGTTTCAGTCACCCTGTGGCCCGTGACTGAACTTGTGGTCGAAATGATACAGTGTCTCTATGTTTGAAATTTCGAACAATGCACCCTTAGCTCAGGTACAGATGTTTCGAGCGATGGGCCGGTAGCTCCGCACTTCGATCACTGCAATGGGCGCGTACAACTCTTCGGACAATAGAAGCCCAGCATAATTCGAACAAAATGTAATTCGCTTACAACAATAGATGGCTATGACGATGGCAAATGGCAGAGACAGGTGCTAATGCGAGCATAAATCAGTATATATCAGCTGTTGCAGCTTGTCGACGTCATCCTCCGTTTCAATATGGTCGTGTCATTTGATCCTGCAGCCGACATCCCCATGAAGTTGCGGCAGCGGATCGAACGATGGAGTGTTTCCCCGCCGAGGCTCCAGTTCAGCCAGTACGGACCGCTGGACAAGTACTTCAACCTCCGTTTTCCGAAGGCGTTGGTCAAACCTCAAGGCCTCCTCCGTCCCAAGGACAATACCCCTGATGTCTCCTACTTCGAGATACTCAGTCACATGGATGTCGGACAAGATGTAAGCGTGGACTCGACCGGTAAGATTCTCAATGGCCATCTCCCTATTTAGTTTTCCTGATTCTTCCTTGTATTTTAGGCCAGGCAGTTGAGGCGGAGAAGCATTATCCCGACTTCCTTGTTACGAGTTATTACGAACAGAACGCAGAAGGTGGTTGGCCCTCCGACTTCGTTCGTCTTGTTTGCGAGATTGGCTCCCTTTATGATCAGCCTGCACCTACCGCATCCCAGAAGGCCGCTATCCAGGTCCAGCTATCAGAGTATATGTACCTGTTAGGGAGCGAAGGGGAGAGATGGGATGAGCGCGCCATCGGTGTGGCAATCATCGGCACTGAAGTTAGTTTTGCAAAGTCCCGCAGGGAGACCGATGAGAACGGGATGGAGTATGTGAAGTGGACAAAGGGCGCATGGCTTTCCTTGTACGGCAAGGAGTGGGATGCTGAGATGAAGAGGATAGCGGCCATCATAGAGAAAGACTAGCTTGTAGACTAAGTAATATTTAGTTGAGTCGTCGAGAATAGGCTTCATTTATCGATTCGCACCTACAGCGTAATCAATTTCTCACCTATGCTCTGCTTGATTGTACATGGTATACGTATCTGCCTGTGGTCAGAATGGTGAAAAATTCGAGTCCCTGCCGCCGCCGCCTCTGTCCCGCCCCGTGCCTTAGTGCGCCCTCGCCTTGATCGGCGTCCCTGCGACAAGAACGACACGTCCACTCGCCCGGACGCGGGCCTTCTGCGGCTTCCCGGCGACCAGAATCCTGCTCGCCACCTTCGTCTTCTGTGCACTGCTCCGCTCATGCGCGACGCGGCGCGGCGGAATCGGCGCTGCGAACATCCGCTCGGCGCGCCGCGGCTTGTCCTTAAACACCTTCGACATGCTCATCTCGCGCTGCAGCATGCGATTGCGGCTCGTGTTGCGCTGCAGCTGCTCCCTGGCTGAGCGAGACGGAGAGGGAGCGCGAGCGGGATCGGGAGGGCGCGCGGGAGCCGGATGCCCGCTGCGTCAAGTCATCGACAGGATCGCGTGCGCGCGAGGCGGGGCGCGATGTTTTGGGCGCGAGATCGTCGGGTTGCTCGTCGTCGTCTTCAGACCACTGCGGGATGCGGAAGAGCCTCATGCGCAGGAGGCGGTAAAGATGTGGCAGTTTGGTCGCGAACCTGTAGGTGTGTTGACTCATAGCCGGTGCTTGGGGCATGAGGGGCGACTTACAGCGGCTGCACGATGTCCTCGCAGAACTCCTGAGTCCAGTCGCGTAGATCCCTGCTGACGGCCGCTTGTTGCTGCGTCCCTTCCGCGTCGAATGCGCCCTGCTCCGCGTCAGTCGCGGGGAGCACCATCTATCAGAGCACGAGGCGGTCCATGAGGCTCTCGAGGCGGTCTTCGAGAATGTGTTCGGGCGTCGCCTCTTCTGTGTCGCAGGACGAAGTGTGCTGCAATCGTCGTCGCTTTCGCGGCGGGGCGGGGATAGGGCGGTTCGTGGGCGGAGGGCAGGGCCCTGGGAGTGTTAGGCGGAGGAGGTGGATGAGGATCTGGATCTGTGCTCTACGAGTCCTATTAGCCACTTTACAAGTAATAGATAGTGAAAAGAATTCGTACTCGCGTTTCTCCATCTGTTCGAGCCATTTCCTACTTGTATCCTCGTCACTGTCATCCACAGACTCCGATTCTGCCCTGTGATCAAAGGCGAAGAGCATCATCTGGTCCTCTAGCTCGCTTGGGACTCACTGAGCGAGAACTTTGGGAACTTGTTCTTGGTTCTTGTAGGTGCACCAGCGACTCGTGAGCGAGATCGAGTTTAGAGGTGGGTGCAGGCAGCGGCGTCGTCGCTCTCGACGAGCGACAGTAGCATGCGCGTGAGATGGCGCAGAGAAAACAGGACCTGATTAGGATGAGCCGGCTGTTGGTATTGTTCTCCTACTGTACATGCTTCTAACTCACCTCGGGCAGATAAAGGAAATTGAAGATAAGTGACACGAACTCGTTCGTGGAGACTGGCAGATGGCTGGGCTGGGATGGAATAGGTTACTCGAAAGTGATATGGTCCTCTCCTGGTTCTCAGTCCGTTTGATAGGGCCTGCGGTTGCGAGCTTGTAGTGCATATTACAAGGACCCCTGATAACTCACCAAGAGGTCCGATCCTCATTCCCCAAAAACTCGCCATTTTGGGCTCCAAGGTCTGATCCCTTTCCCCAAAATTTCGATGCTCGGACCACCCAGGTTGCATCCCCATAAGCCCCAAAAATGGCCGACAAACTCTGATGTCTCATCCTGGAGCCCCAAATTTAGATCGTGTGTGGCTGATAATTTGTTTAGCTAGGATTTTCGATTTACAGCCGTTTGCTGAATGATTTGACATAGGTCCATTGAAGCGGAGCACGACGCATCCAGATTTCGAAGGGGCACGCCACCCGGATTTTTGTCGCCGCTCCCCAATTCGTGCGGATTGTGGCTGCGGCAGGACACGGCTGACGGAATTGACGTCTTCGGTAAACCATGGTCTCTATGAATAATCTCCGAAGCGGGGGCTATCGTTCAGCAAACGGCTATAACACCGTTCGCTTTCGAGGACGGTACATCCGTGTCCAAAATAAACTTTTGACTAAAGAGCTGTATGTAGTGACGGTCGGGAGACTTCGGCGACGCTGAGAAGACATCTGCCAGCCGGTGGATGAGAGATGAACAGAGAAACGCAACGCGACTGACAAAAGGCCTGTGGCGAGGCGCACTAAACGGTTGATGAGGCTGACGATAGGATTACACATTGGTGATGAGGCTGACGGGAGTCTTGTACAAAAACGACCCTAGAGACGAGGCAAGGCGGACGCTCACGCGAGCTGACAAGGATAAAGACATTTTGTAGAGGCTGACAAGACCCACGACACGAATGTTGGACAAGACTGAGACGGCAGATACTGACCGCCCGAAGAGAACATTGCCCAGAATCTTAGAAATGATGGCGCCGATGCCACGGCGTCGTCCGCTTCACCCTTGTAGCAAAGCCAGAGGCAGAGTCCCGACTGTCCAGAGCAAGAAAAGAAGTAGGCCGAGCACGAAGTGTAGCAGACGGTAAGGCTGACGAACGCTTGGACACAAGCAGTTGAGGATGTCGGAGCTTGCTTAGAACCGCCTTGCCTTTCGATAGAACAGACGCTGTAGCAGAGTCGCGTCGTCCGTCAGATCTCGCAGGGAGATAGTGGCGAAGACGAAGGAACCGAGACATGCCGCTCCGAGATTCGGTTTTGGACAAGTTCCCGAGCAAAGAGCTGTCCGGATCGACGGGAGAGTCGGGTACAGCGCAGTCTTCCTCTGAATTTAGACCCAGACCAAGTCCCTGTGCAGGTGCAGCAGGGAGCCCAAGCATCTCCATCATGGCCCGATTGCTCGCATTGCTTTCGCCGGGCTTGATGTACGGCTCGCGGAGCGACTGCCTGCGCCCGCCGTCGTTGCCCTGGTACCACACCTTGCATGCAAGCATTTGCATTTCGCACGTGCGACACAGTCCGCCAGGTGAGCTGTCCGGCCCGAGATGACTGCAGCGAGGCAGCAAGGGAACAGGAGAGTTGTGTGCGATAACGGGGGCAGAGAGGTTGGGCTGGGCAGCCGGTTGGGTGGCCTCGACGAACTTGTCGACAGTGAATGGCGAACTCGGGACAAATACGGGTGAATGCTGCGGCTGCGGAGTAGGAATTGTGAGCATAAAAGAAGGCAGGGCGTCCGCATGTTCGTGCATGTCCTCGACGGCGGCGGGAGGCGGACTTCCTATGTGAAGAGAAAGCGATCTAGATGACTGCAGGCTTGTCCAGCCAAAGTCTTGATGGGAAACGTGGCCACTAGAACCCTGAAAACCCTCACTGCGTCAGAACATGTCTGTATGCGCCCGAAAATTGTGCTTACTTTTTCCACATGTCCAAAGACGATTCCAGAACTGCGATCTACAACCTGTATGGCATCGGGTGCTTCCGGACCAGGACTGACAAAACTTGACGACGAAGAACCCGATGAATGCACGCCAAACTGGTCCATCTGTTCCATGATTGGAGTAAGGACTTTCGCCTTTGGCGTAACGCTCGATGAGATCTGTACGCATATGGTTATATCGGGTCAGAGAACGGGGCGGGGGCAATAACGTGAAACATACAGATCCGAGTACTGTTGAAGATGGATCACCGGTAGAGAAAGACCCGAATTGTTGTGAGGTTAAAGAATTTGATGACGTTAAATCCCTAGTTTCCAATACTGACGGGTCGATTGATGGCACAGACTTCGCTGCAAAAATCATGTTCAGTTGAGAAAAGAACAAGATGTTGGTTTATGCTATGTCAAATTTGACTTACTCGCACACGGCGGCCTGACTGAATCTGGCCCTTAATTTTCCTCAATCGAGGTTCTTGTCCCGAGGCGAGGCTGTCGGAGCTCTGAGCCTGAAAACATGACGCTCGTCAGGGCGCAAGGGCCTCCATCAAATGTGCCACGCCCAACTGACCCCATGGGTATTTTCCGCGGAGGTCTGATGGAACGTCGACGCTTGAAACTTGGGGGATGTAAGAAATAGCCGTTATCCGTGGGTCAAACATACCTGTTCAATGTCTCCGAGAGATTTATGCTGTTGGGGCGCGTCATCGATGTGACCGCAGGCTAGCCATAAATAAGGGTCCTCACCTTCCGGCTTCTGAAGGACGCAAACTAAGAAGATCAGGTCAGTGAGAAGCCCGCGACGCGACGCAACAAGTGAGTACTTCAATCTCAGACTCTACGTCACTTTCGGCTTCCATGTCGAGAGAATTCTAGAAGAAGAAGAAAGTTAGTATTTAAAGTGCACCAACATATCGCCACGTACATCCTGCGATAACGCAGTGTTTTCAGACATAGCAAGCGGCATGGATACTGGACGCCGCCGCGTACGCTAGCGAGCGGATGTATTAGTATTTCCGGCGGGATGCCAACCAATGAATGCGCGCAAATTTACCCCCGGTGAAAAACGTGATCTCGAATCGGTCTCCGACATGACGCTTGAGGTCTCTCCTGGCCACGAGCGTCGTGAGGCATCACTCAGGAGGAGGGACAAATAAGAATGGTTCCGACTGGCCGCCGGACTTCGCGAGCGTGATCTTTCTGCTATGCTGCTTGCGGCTAGTATAATGTCAGCAGATCAACCAAGGCCACCCACTCGCGAGCGCGACGAATGTATGCACCAGAACTTGTCCAGCTGAAACGCCTGGGGCGCTCCAACTCGGAAGCCGGTATTTCAAAGGCCTAAAGGTCGAGAATTTATGTTTAATGGAGTATAAGTACTGACGAGCACGATAGACGTACGGGATGCGGTTTAACGATGTCGTTGACCAAACGTCGCGTTTTGTCCAACACGAATGACAAGGAGTTGCGCTTTGAAGACGAAACCGGCGGTGCAGTCATGATGGGAATAAAANAGAGTCAAAGGATAAAATCTTAAAACGATTCTTTACAACTGATAAAACGAAGAGCTGCGGGATGAGACAAGAGGTAAAACGACTGGCTGCCGCACAAGCTGAAGCTGATGAAGAGAACGCGAAGCGGAACAAACAAGCTCAAACAACGCGCGGCTGGCAAAGGTCACATGACCGCAAACCAAATCATTTCAAATTCAATTGCACAATTGGCTCGCTGGGATTCGCCAGCACAACCGTCGCGTAGGAGTGTCTGCATTTCTGCGACAGTGCGAAACAGTGTTCGAAGACCCACGGGGGAACAACAGTTCGAAATATGACACTGGGGAACTGTGGAAAACCACTGTATGAGCTGCAGAACAAACGGCAAGACCGTTTCATGCTGCCGTAGCTCATGATAAGGAGCTGTCAGGATACTTCACGAATGTCGAGACGAGGTGGACAAGAACAATGAAGTTCTCATTCAACATGAGCGCAAATCAAGCAGTTGACTGCTCGGGCGCTCTCCAAAGTCCAGTGAGTGATAAAATTAGAATATTGCTGGTAAGGGACACAACATATTTCTATCCCTCATAAACAACAACATCTATACGACAACCCACTAATCAACGACGGGATTGCACTCCGAAGGTTTTACATACTTACTGGAGTATAATAGAGCGCCGTCTATGAAGTGAAAAGCTCTTCTTTTGTCTCAACGCCTGAAATGGCCCAGATGTCAAGTGGCATGTCATGCGGCCATTCAATACAAGCCACTCACCCAGCTCCTCCCGCACAGGCTTGAGCTCCTCGAGATACGCCTCGTACTGCTGCTTGTTCTCGACCTTCTCCCTGACGCCCTCGAAGATCCTGACAGCGGTCGAGTAGTCGTTGACGCGCGGCAGCCCGGAGCGC
>SFCI01001257.1:0-10194 GCA_004681135.1 Hericium alpestre | reverse complement strand
AGCACGTGCGGAATGTGGACAATGTGCGCGGGGGCGCGCGGGTGGTGAGCGAGAAGGCGAAGGACAGGGGCAAGGAGAAGGAGCAGGGGCGGCGGCAGAAGGGCGAGGACCGCGGGATGGGGAGTGTGCGGGACCGGATGCGGGAGTGGGAGCGTGAAAGGGAGAAGTTGCGCGAGCTCGTTATGCTCGGGGAGGGGGAGAAGGAGCCTGCTGCTGAGGCGAATGATGAGAAGGAAGACAATGATGAGGAGGAGGTCGCGGAGAGGAAGGAAGAGAAGGAGGATGTAGAGGCACAGGCGGTGGTCTTGGAAGCGACGCCGCGACGAAGCGAAGAACGTCTCCGAGCGAGCGAGCTGCAGCCGGGTCTGCCCCGGCTGGGAGGCTACGTTTCGGAAACACCTGGACTCAACGTTCCCGCCACACCGATATCCCCAGGTAATATTTAAGCTGTCAAGCTTTGCATTGACACGTTAACTCACTTTGACCTTTCTTCTTTTCTTTGTAGACATGAATGCTTCGACTTTCTGGGGTGACTCGTTCTCGAGGTCGGGCAACGAGTCGGGATTGAGCATCCTCAGGCAGAGCCTGAAGATGTCCATTGGTGAGTCGACTGTTCTATAGTCGGAAAGACGATGCTTATCAGAGATATATAGACAAGACGATGCTCCTGTACAAATCGTCCATTGGACAGAAGGTCCGCCGCTCATCGCAGGCGCAATCCTCGTCGCCCGACAACATCTTCGACGCGAACGCCAGCGCTCGCCAGTCCTGGGAAGATGACGAGCTCATCCAGCAGGGTATGTTTGTCACAACGGCTGCATGTCCGTGTGCTGACGTACTGCACTGCTTGACAGCAAACTCCTCGTTGCCGGTCGTAAGGCAGGCTGTACGGAATGAACGTGTTGGGGCAGACAACAGGGCCGACCGGATGACAATATGGATCCAGAATGTCGAGAGTAAGCCATCCACGCGTTGTCCCAGACGCCAACTGACGTATGTGCCACATTACGCAGAGGTCGTCGAGGAGACGCGACAGAACTTCGCGTCATCCAGCGTAACGCAGCTCCCGCCCCTGCCCATCGCGCCGCTTTCAGGACGAGGCTCGTCCTCGCAGAACCGGTCCAATCGCTCGTCACGCCTCCCGCGCAAAGTGCTCGCCGCGAGCCAGATCTTCCAGAAGGAAAACGAGCAGCCCATCGACGCGCCTGCAGCCGCGGATACGAGCATGCTGTCGGCGTCGACATCGATGTACGCAGCCGCGAACGCTTCCCGCCTTATGGCCGATGCGACGTTGCGCACTATTCCCTCGGAGGAGCCGAGTCGCGTGGGATTGATGGTGGGCTCGACGCCGCCCCGTGCGCGCCGCGCGACCGTGATGTTCGGACTAGGCCGCTCGCCCGAGAAAAGCCGCAGCTTGGACATGGAGGCTGGCTCTCCGTCCCGCAAGGAGAAGTCCAGGTCGCAGAACGACCTGTCCCGTCCTATCAGCCCGATTTCGAAGCTGCAGTTCGAACTCGAGAGATGTAAGTTCTTCGTCGTGGAGTGTTGTGTGCCGTTTAGCTGATCGCCATTGCAGTATCTCAGCCGATGCCCCCGCTGCGTCTGTCGGCCGTTGTCGACAAGAGCCTCTTCGTCGCCAACAAAGCAGACGCGCCGCCCACGCCCCCGTTGCCTGCTAACATCAAGTCTCCCGGCAACGACAGTCTGACGGCTTCTCCATTCCATGTGCAACCGTACCCCGCTCGAGCCCCACCTCGCGAGACGCCCACCATGGACACGCCCACGCGGCATCGCGTCGAGGGCATCTACGACCGCTTCTTGATGGCCACGTCTGGTGTGAAACGTGTCGGGCGCGGGTACCAGTCCGACAACTACGCGCCTACCGCCAGCACGCCCTCCTCCTCGGGCACGCTTTCGTCACGCAAGTCGGCGCCGCGCATGTTCCATTCCACACGCAGGCCGATGCCGCCACCCGTGTCGAGCGACGACAAACGGACGGTCAGCGTAGACGAGCTGGGCATCATGCAGACCACGGCCACCTGCGCTGACACGCCCATGTCTATGTCCAAGGACGACCGCACGAACACAGTTCGCAACGTCCGTCGCGCCATCAAGGCCATCGTGACGGGCAAAACGGTCACGAAGGCGCCTCTCCACGTCTAGATCTTTCCTTCCGTCTGATCAATCTATGTCCGGACCTCATTAGCTCTCTTCGTTCTCTTCGTTCTTATTGATCCCAGCTGGTCACCATCGCCATTCCCTCTCTTTCACTTTGCACTCGCATTGGACCTTCGCGCTGCTGTGCCCGCCCGTTCGTCATTCGGCTCCATTCACGTGTTTATACTCTCCAGATATTCCGCATCTCACCATCTATCTATTCAGCATTGCATTCCCGATCTTCCCCACCTATCGTATTGTCGTTCTGCTCTGCTATCTATGTTTTGCTATCGCATTTACTCGCATTTATGACTGCTTATGACTCCTCCCCCGGGCACGATGTGTTCACGCGTGTTACGTTGCTACGACTTGCAATTTTTGATTTGTTTTACTTCGCCGGCACGATGGGTTGCATTGTTGGTTGGCTTCGTTGTACGTATCGGCCTTTGCACTTTTGTACGACGTCCTGTGACGATTCGTAATGACATTGTTTTATGCTCGATGTGAGGCCTCGCCTCGCGTGATTGCCATGATGGTTCCGAGTCTATTATTTGTCAACGACATGTATGATCATCTCCGTCTCGTTTACATATGAGACGATACGACTGACTAGGTATTTGGAACTACAGCATGCCAATGCGCAGTGAATTGCTGCTGCTGGATCTACTCGTAGGTGCCTGTTCATTAATTGTCTGACTGCCTCGCTCACGGCAACATAAACTCCACCAGCGCAGTTTCTCCCGACGGCCACACCTTGATGAACTTGAATTCCACCTCACTGGGTGCATGACCCAATTTTATCCATGACAAAATGATGACAAAAAAGGTAGAGAAGGACATAATAATGAATCAATAAGTCCGAGCTCAAAAATCTGAGCATATTGGTAACAAAATTCAATCAAAGCATTCCAATCTGAATTTTGTTACCAATATGCTCAGATTTTTGGGCCCGGACTTATTGATTCATTATTATGTCCTTATCTATCCTTTTTTTCATCATTTTGCCACGGATAAAATTGGGTCTTGCACCCAGTGCCAGTCTCTAAACACAACCCTCCCCGCCTCGTTGTGTTCTAGAGACTCGGTCACCAGTCTACGTGACGATGATGTTAACGGTGCAAATGTGCTACAAAATCGAAAACGATTTGCACGGCACTTGCAACGTATACTGAGTATGCAATCCTGACAGTCATACTGGACAGCTCACCGGACCGAGCAATACTCTTAGGGTTCTTCATCATAATGCATAATGGATGACTTCCCGCAGGATCTGGGTTGCGTGCAGATACCTAGCGCGGACTTTGAACGAGAAGTGGAATCCGGTGTTGGAGGAGTTGCAGCCCGCACGCAAATGCAGTGTCTGAACCGAGATACAGATGTGCAGAGCGGAGAGAGGCGGAGTAAGAGCTCAGCATCGACACAGAGGCCATATGCGAGAGCGGAGAGCTGGCGGAGAGTAAATAATCTATACTGATACAGATATTATCCTGGACGAGGGGGGTCCCCCCCCTCCTTCAGAGCTTCAGACTCGACATCTGGAAACGCCGTTTTGTGACCCAAAGCGTTGGTTGGCTCTCGGCCATCATTCGGCAAACCGAATGCGGCCAAAATCTATTCTGCAAACCGTTCCAGATGGCTGCGGGAAGTCACCCAATGTCTTCAATCATTTTCAAGATCCTGATATTGAGTTCGGTAATGGAAGAGGCCCTACACATGCAGTCCATATAGATGACGCGCCCGGCCAGTATGTGTATCTATCGAGTTATAGGTAGGGAGCGTGACGATTAGCGAGTGTCCAAGTACAGTGTCCGAGAATACGAAACCCATCGTTTCAAAACCCAACAATAAGAGAAATTCCAGGAACGACAGTCCGTTTGTATATGCTAACAATAGTCTATAGGTGGTGCAGTGCAGATGCATATATATATGCAAAATAAGAGTCGTGATCATGGACGAGCTGATGAAAGGCGTGTCAGCATCGGCAAGGACAAAGAAACAGCACCAATACTTACATAGCTGCTCCTTTCGGTAGAACCAGAAGTAGCCGAAAACGATAACAAGCTGGCAGACTAAAGCTATCCAGAATGGCGCGGACGCCATCGGACTGCCTTTGAGGCCATCGGAGAAATCCCAGGTGCCGACATCGGGGAAAACGCTTCCAGGGCCCACTCGGTTAGGTGCCGTTGCACGAGCGATCATGACACAGATGGAACCAATGATCTGTGAGAACGCAAGTGTCGCACAGACGTGCAGACGAGAGAGTGTCTAGGAAATCCATCAGTTAACGAGCCCCGTATCTCAAACTTACTGGATACGCACCTGAAGCAAAATCATACCAAGACCCACCCCCTGGATGGCATCGAGCACACCTAGCCAGAGCCAGAGGCTGACACCAAGATACGGGCCTGCCTTGCCAGCCCATGGAATGTACAGAGCCAATGACGATGTTCCCCAGAGCATTTGGCACCATCGCGGAGCGCCGAGACCTACGGCGAACACAGGCAGAAGCCATGTGTGCGTCTTCGCGAAATATGTGAGGACGGCAAGAAGGGCAGCCCATACGCCAACGAAGAACGCGATGATGAGAAGGGCGATTGCCCACTTCGGGATGGGCACATTCCATAAGAAGCCCCAGTTACGACCGTACGGCTATGAACGGCATCAGTATTGGGAAAAGAATTGTTACACAAATACGCACTCCCGACAGCCAATAATCGCGCAGGATTTCGGACGCGAGGAACCAAAGGACCAGCTTCCTACGGAGAAGAGTCCTGAAAAAGTTTGGTACCTTTGGAGGGGTCTGGCGGTAATACTCTGTAGAGATGTTAGATTATAATATACGGCGGACCACGATCAATAAAACGTACCCGGCAACCCATACAGCATCAGATAGGCGAAGAGGAAGCTTATCGCTGACAGTGGCCAGACAACGAGCACTATCCACCAAGGCGTGATGTTGCCTGCTTGAGCAGTGTCCAACGTATGACCCCAGTACCACAGCGCTGCCACCCAGACCTGTTGTGAGCCTTGAACAATACATGCTCGTAACATCCATGACTCAGTCGAGGCACCCTACAAGGCGAATTCAGTACAAGCTTGTTATCAGCGAACGAGAATGACATACCGCTTCTTCACCGAAGTTGAGACCGAAGAAGGCGAACGCTGCGGCGGACGCGATGGCATAGGACCACGTAGCGATACTCGACAGCACCTTGTGCGCAGGGTGTAAAGCTTGCGTGACCGACGGCAATCCAATCAAGAAGAAGGCCAGTCCGAAGAAGAGCCACGGCAAAGACAGGATATAGAGTGAAGGCTTCAAGCGAAACAAAGGGTACCAAACGGCCGAAGCACCAAGGAAAACACCTCCGAGGACGTATGTCTGCACAGCGCCTTGCCAGTTCTGTCCCGACAAGAGAGTGATTTGGAAACTTGTTGCACTCAACATCTATAATGGACGTTGGTGCACGACCCAAAGGCATGAATGAATCGGCGCACCTGTCCTAAACCGATGACGATGGCGTACAATGGCCAGCCGCCAATTTCCCTCTGCATCGCGATCTGCAACCCAGTCATGACGACGACCTCGCCCTGGTCATGGCGGAGAGGCCCGTCATACTCCGTGAAACCAGCCGACGAAGGATTAGCGAAGGAACCGGAACCCCCATTGGGCGCTACCACGATATCACAATCAGGATTGTACAAACCAAACTACAATGCACACTCACATGGTGGCCTTGAATGATCGAACGACGACGGTGATCCCCACATCGAGTCGCGCCCTGAGCGGATACTGGCAGCACTCGACAGCTTATCCTTGCGGACCTTGTCGAAGAAGGCCTCTTCGCTCTTTTGGAGGAACTTCTCGATTGATAGTTCGGTCTTCGAGTTTTCAGGAGTCAGGTGCTGCAACTTCTGCACGAAGTCAGATGCTACGCCGCCATCAGAATCTGTAAACTGTAAAGACGATCAGCTACCGCATCAGAGCTAACACTGTCAGAAACGTACCGATGCAATAGCTTTGTTCAATGGCGAATTGGCTTTCTCGTCGACGATGGATGCGATTGACTCAACCGACGACACTCTGTTATGCGCACCGAACGGAAGCGTCGGGGCGTCCAAGAATGGATCTGGTGCATGTCTCTGGTCCCGGGCGATCGTCTTGTTGGCTTTGTCCAAGAAGCTTCCGTACTCAGGCTGCTGCGGCGCTCCTGATCATGAGAGAAGTAGTCGTTTTCCGCGTCGGAGACATCCGTGCTGAACGACCCTCGTCGATCGGGTGGGAGCAAGCGAGGCGGCGCCGTCAAGAAGGGGTCACCACCGGGCGTCAAAGAATCTTGACTCCACTGGCCAGGCGAGTTGGGCGACGGGACGTTCATGCTATTGATACGGCTGTCGGACATGCTTCGGCTGTCCCAGTCTGGCTGGGATGGATCTGCCTGCTGAACGGGATGCCAGTCGTCTTGATCAGGGATCGGGGCAATTCCGCCGGCTGAACCATCGGACTGTCTCCATGCATTGTGTCCCGCAATACCACGACTTGTCTGGATACTGCGACTATGGAAGTCCTCCATGCGCTGACGCCATTCAACCACAGGGAAACGCTGTATAGCCGAACGTGCGCGGAGCAACGCACGCTCCTCCTCATTCGACTTGAGAGCCAGTTTGATCGTCTTCGAGAGCTGAGAAAGCATGTGTCCTGTAGAGCTGGATTCGACGGGGAACCACTGTTCAAATTGTTAGCAGGCGAGACGATGTCAAGGATAAGTGGGTCCACTCACCCAACCAGGCATCAGGCCAAGACCACCGAGACGACTACCAACGCCGAGAGCACCCTTCCTTCCGAATTCGACGGCAACGAGACCGAAGGGCTCGTCACGCGAGGGAATCAAGGCGAAGTCTGCACCACTGAACAGATATGGAGGAAGAGCAGTAAACTCGGGCTTTGAGAAGACACGATCGGGATAGAGTTCCATGAGGCGGCTAAGCTTCTCGGCAGCGAACCGACCGTACAAGTCGATAACAGGTCCAACGGTAATGAGCTGAATACTGGGGCGTTTTTCCAACCTACAACAACCTTAGCGAATGATTCAGAGAAATTTCAAGCAGAAGGAACTTACAAAGAGGGCATAACGTCGGCAATGAGATCAACACCCTTCTGCTTCGACCACCGACCGACAAACACGAACAAGTCGGCATTGGGGTCCTGCGCGATGCCAGCCCATTCCTGCGCCTGCCTCTTGTGTTCAGGACGCTCTGCCTCGGCCTTCTGATCAACTTGGATTGCGTGCACATCGATGGCCTGCGTGTCCAAAGCCTCGATATCACTAGGATCCGGATTAGGCAACGAGCCGACGTGCTTGAGCGTCCACAGGGCGGGATAACGGGCCCATGAGCGTTTACCGTACTTGTCCGAGACACCGGCGACACCGATACTATTCTGATGCACACTGATGAACGAAGCGGCGGCATGTAGCAAGTTGAACGTGTTTCCGAACTGGACGTATTTCGTGCAGTGCTCCTTGGTGATGTTGAACGCGGAACAGACTTCCTTCATTTCTTCCTTCGTGCGGAGCGGCCACAGACCCTGGAACTCGGCGTTGTGCAGCGACAGACAGACAGGCAGGACCTTCGGGAGCAGATAGATGGGTGCGAGTGCTCCGTGGTAGTCGTTGACGTGGTAAATGTCGATGTCGGGATACCTGCGGATGGTGGCAGCGATGGCCTGGTTCCACGTCGAGTAGAAGATGGCAGATGATAGATCGTCCATGCGCGCGGGATAAGGATCTGCCTTGGTCTGCGCGCGGAACACAGGGCTGTCGAGGATGACATAGGTGATGTTGTCCAAAACGTGCGTCTCCACCTCAATCAAGTACGGCTCGCCGAAGATGATGACCTCAACGGGATCGGCAGGCTCGCCAGCAGGGTACTCTATGTCCTTGACCTTTGGAACAACCCACATGAGATCAACATCCGTCATAGCCTTGCCCATGAGACTGGACATGACACCAAGACCACCAATCTTGACTTTGAGCTTCCAGTCGATGATTTCGTACTCCAGCGTCGCGATGAGAACCTTGCGACGCTTATGCTTGTCCTCTGGCCAGCCGATGATGTCTGTCTGTCTGTGATGACCGAACATCTTCTCCGACATCGGTACAGCGCCAGCGCTGACGTCCGCCTTCGACTTGTTCCCAAGGATAGGGAAGTAGTTGCTGTGACCCTTACTAGGCTCTACACCCCACTTGTTGTGCTTGATGCCGTAGAACGACCACATGAAGATGAGGACGGCGAGCGTTCCTGTAACGAGAGGGATGGCCAAGAGTAGAGCATACATGATCGCGCCGACGGCAGACTGTCCACGGGGCACAAGCGACCAACTCATATCCGAATCGTCGACAACCAACGTCCACGCCAAGTGAGGATGCGGCGGCGCAGACATGTTGATGTAGTTGGGCGCGTTCGTGTTCGGCGGGAGACGGTCCAGAGTGCCATCATTGTCGATGTCGCCGTAGTAGTAGTCGTCGAATCCGAAGACGTTCAGCTGGACGTATGTAGGCCATTGCGCCATGATTTCAAGTTCCCATTTGCCTTTGTCATTCTGCGTCATTTCGGCAGAGACACCCTTGTCGAAGCCCCAGCTGTTGAAGGGACCACGAGCAAGAAGCTGGGGCACGCGACGCTGGTTGGAGTACGACTGATCAGCGTGGACAACAACAGTGGCGGCCTGGGCAGCTTGGCTCCAGTCTGCAGGGAAGTAGTGAGTAACATCACCATAGAAATAGGAAGGACCTCTCACATTGGAACATGATATGTTGACCAGCCCAGAACTTGCCATCGAAGATATCCTCGTCGATGTAGGTCGTATCTTCCCAGACTTTCCAAGCCGACCAAGTCTGCCCATAGTCTACGGTGTACCGCAGCAAATCGGCGCCGAATGCCTTGTGCGTGAAACTGTACTGTCCATTCGCATGATCAAATGCACTGTTGTCATAGTCTGAGTTCGGGAAGACAATAACATTGTCCGAAGCGCCCTTCCTGAGCAGAAGTCGATCGACAGCCTAGAAAATAAGCGGAGTCAGCGCGATAGAATGCTGATATTGTGAGATGGCGACAAACCTCCGTGGACGCGGTTCCATCGGCAGAGGTAGGATTCGTCAACGTAAGCGCAAGAATACCGTCGGGCACGTTCTGCAGCGTAGCCGACCACGACCATGCCGACGGGGTATCACCGGGTATCTGAACGGGCGGCGCATTGTTGATCGCCTGGCACTTGACGGCATTCTTGTCAAACGTAGGATTGCTACCCTTGCCAGAGGATGACATGTTGAACGACAAAGCGTCTGATACGCTGCCGCAGTCCATTACGCTATTGAACTCGAAACTGATAGTGATGGACGACGAGTTGACCGATGAATCCAGACGTGCATCGTGGCCAGGCAAGAAGCGCGTCAACGCAGGCCGAGGAGCAACCCATTCCGTTGATGGGACAAGGGCTTTAAACCCATATGGCACCATGGATATCGAGCCAAGACAGCCCTGCCACGGAGCTTTACTGTCGTTGTTATACGACGATTTTGAATCCTGGAGGGTATAGCTCTCGAAAGGTGCGAATAGGTTCCGTACGATGGTCCCTGACTGGTATGGGGAGGATATCCAGAGGTCTTTCCCGCAGTCATAGGTATAAGTCCGGGTGACATTCTCGTTGGTATATAGGAGCCAGACTTGGTCCGTGTGCTTGCCGGTGAGAGTCTGCACACCTGGAATGGCCGAACGAGACGCGGACCACAGACCCATCTCAGTCGCGGTCTCGTTGGAACCGGGTCGCTGGATATAATACGTCCAGTTACCGCGCTGGACCAAGTTGAACCCGTCCTGAAGGGCAGCATATACTGAGCGCAGATACATGAATTGACCGAACACCCTGCGACTGTCTGTTGTGGGATCGAAATGGTCAAGTGAGTTCCAATCGTCCATGCAGCCAAGAAGCGCCTTGTCCAGTGGCATGTTGAAATATTGGTCAGAACCTAGTCGATAACA
>SFCI01001255.1:0-10203 GCA_004681135.1 Hericium alpestre | reverse complement strand
CGCGGTGGATGCGCGCTCTGCTCCGGCGCTCGCAGAACGTGCCCGTCACGTTCGACGCGGAGATTATGATGGAGGGGCAGGCGTACGCAGATGCCATGTCGATCGTTGTCGGAGAGGTGGCTAGCGAGAGCTACGTGCACAGGCTCAAGGCGTTCCGCTTCACGTCTTGGTCTCTGGACCACATGAAGGCCGCGCTCGGGCGCCTCGAGATGCCTGCGCCTAGGCTGGAGAGCCTGGAGCTGCGCTGCATGGACGGGTATAACTCGGAGGGCACGCCTTCGCCGGAAAGCGTGTTCGCGTCGGCGCTGCCTCGGCTGCGGCGACTTGCGTTCGAGGGATGGGTGCCGTCCTGGGACGCGCCATACCAGCACAATCTCACGGCCCTCGAATTGGCCATGCTGCATCATTCACAGTCACGGGCTTGGACCATGGATATTGCCAAGGGCCTGGAGATCGTCCGCACGTCTCCGCTGCTGGAATCGCTCGTCGTGGCGCGCGTCGTCTGGCCCGCGGACGTGCCCTGTCTCAAGATGCTCGCGCTGCAGTGCAGTGCGGTGGGGCTGCTCGACATCCCTGCCACCTGCACCGTCGCAGTCGTTGCTGGCCAAAGGCGCGCTAGGCGCTTAGCCACTCGGCAAGCGCCATCTTCAAGTTCCTGCAAAATCGACGAAATCATCAGCCCTTTCGCCACGTCGAGCTGACCATCCTCGCCGTCGTCCTCGCCATGACCAGCAACGCTGGGAATTAGGACGATCTTGGACACGGAGTTTATGTGTATGTTATGTAGCGCAGCGATCGTACTGTCGCGACTAGTGCCTGCTGCGTCCTCGGAAGTACTTTGCGCTGGTTATTGACCTCTTGTGCTCATTGCACGTTCTCTTTATCAGGCTGCAATCTCTCTTGTTCTGCATCTCTGACGTTACGTGACGGTATGCATGTGTCTATTTGTTTGATTTATCACTAATCTTTCCCCAATGCGACAGTGGATGCACAGTGGCACCACTCCTGTGGCTGCATTCCCCTCCCCTCGAGGCGGTGGTCCTCACGATGTAGCGCTCTCAGCAGCAAAGTAAGCAGGTACAACTATCTTCTTCTCACCGGAATTGTGACGCCGCTTTCATGCCGCCATGCCTTTGGTGCATGCACCGCCCATGTATGCTACTTACTCCCAGCCAAAAGCGATCCGCCCATCTATTTCTGCGGCGTGCGTCAGAGTCAGCAAGGTACGGCAGCGCTGAGCGCGCGGCGAGTCAGCATTCGAAATTTGAAGGCTTGAAGTCGCAACCTTGATCTCCAAGCACGCTGAATCAGCAAGCTGATATGTACTTCCAGTTTCAAGTTCAATTGACCCCGTTGATCGCAAGATTAATCAACAAACAATTAATGGCTAGGTGAGTTTGGGATGGGAGTAAGAATCCACTTTATCCTTCTTTGCTGCTGGCGGTTAGACGCAAGCTCGGCCAGATGACAAAGGCCATCCTGCATGTCCACCTAATTTCTGATGGATGACAAGCGACACCTGTATGTCCTTCGTATAAAAGCGCTCCTGTACAGGCATTGTGTTCTGCATTCTTCGTTCCACTCTCAAAGCCACTCCGAACATACACCTTACAGCACCCAGCAATGGCCGTTCAGACTCAAATTCCCCTCATCATCAACAAGGCCGCTCCAGGCATGCCCTATTTCTCGCCTGCTCATCCTTATCCAGCGGGAACAGCACTCGACCCACAGCCTGATGGCAAGCCTATCCCGAAGCTCTTCCAGCCCATCAAAATCCGCGGCGTAGAATTTCAGAACCGCATCTTCATGACTTATTATACGCCTCTCGTCCCACCACCACGTTCTCATCAACTACAACTGTTCATCTAGCTGTCGCCGCTTGTTCAGAACTCAGCCACAGACGGTGGCATGAACGAATGACACGTTGCTCATCGTGAATTGCGGTTCAACGCGGATCTTCTCTAGCCTTGCTTATGTCTACGACACAGTGGGCGGGATTTTCACTCGCGGCTCCGGTCTCTCCTTCGTTGAAGCGACGGCGGTCTCGCCCAGGGGCGCACATCGCCAGAGGACGCCGACTTATGGCCTGACAGACACAAGGACCCTGGCACAAGCTTGTACAATTCGCCCATTCGCAGGGCCAGAAGATCGGCATCCAGCTCGCGCATGGGGGGGCGCAAGGCCTCGACCGTCGCGCTCTGGCTGCACCGGGGCGTGCTCGCGTGCCCAGACACTGCGGGCAAGGTCCAGTGTAAGCCGGAAATCCATTCGAATTGCATTGTTATCCACTGGACAACTTAGGCAAGCTGAGCTCAATGGGCAAATGAAGGCCCAATTAACTATTCTCTCAGTATTGAGACCATCATTTGATACACGCGAGCATGGCAATGTGCTCGCAGATTACATGCTGAACATGCATGTGATCACAATGCAATCACTGTTGAACAGGCCCATGTCAAGATCATTGCAAAGGACACAGATAATGAGGAACAAGTGTTGCCACATAACTCACGTCTTCCTTCGTCCAGGAAACTACAATGACATCATCATTTTACCATAATTCTCATAGGGCCTTGCCCGCAGTGAGAGGCCGGCGGCTGGGCCGACAAAGTCATCGGTCCGTTGCGCGTCGTGTGGGACGAGCACCACGCGATCCCGAAGGTGCCCACCAAGGAGGGGATCCAGCAAATTGTCGGATACTGGGTGGACGCAGCCAAGCGCACGGTCGAAGTCGGCTTCGACGTGATCGAGATCCATAGTGCCCATGGGTACCTGTTGCACTCGTTTCTCAGCCCCGTGAGCAACAAGCGCACGGACGAGNACGGCGGCAGCTTCGAGAGCCGCATTCGTCTCACGCTCGAGATCGTCGATGCCGTCCGCGCAGTCATCCCCGACACGATGCCCCTCTTCACCCGGTGCGTAATCGCTTCCATCGCGCGCGCCTCGCGCTGTACTCACTGTTCCACAGCATCTCGGCGACGGACTGGTTCGCAGAGTCCGTCCCCAACGAGCCTTCGTGGCGCCTCGAAGACACCGTGCGCCTCGCCCCGATCCTCGCCACGCACGGCGTTGACCTCATCGACATCTCCTCCGGCGGCCTGCACCCAGCGCAGCGCCTGAACCCCCTGGGCGCGTACCAGGCCCCGCTCTCCGCAGCCACGAAGAAGGCGGCCGGCGACAAGATCCTCGTCGGCGCCGTCGGCGGCATCACGTCTGGGACGCTGCCACGCTGGCACAGGAGATTCTAGATAAGGAGCAGGCGGACGTCAACTTTGTCGAGCGCACGTTCTTGAAGAACACCGGCGCGGTATGAGGCTTTGCGGAGGGCCCGGGCATCGAGATCCATAAGGCGTCGCGAATTGGGTGGCCGTTCCGAGGGCGGAAACCTGTGCGATCTGCGGAGAAGGCGCAGGCATAGACCCGAGAGGATATTCGTCGTGAGAGACAGTGACATGTACCGTCACCTGCCCATACCTCATGTTGAGATATCGCTATGCATCGTGGATTATTTTTCGACACACAACGCTACTCGGATGCTCAACGGTTTAGCTTTACTCGGCAAAGAGGCCATGTAGATCCTCTTGGTGACTTTATGTTGTTAGAGCGTCTGTCGCCTGACGTTTCGTTAGCCGCATCCTGCAGAACGCAAGGTCAAAAGTGAGTTCCTTGCAATTGGAGTCCTTCACTGTGCGATAGTACAGACGACATGATGGTCAAATTCACCTGCCATCTCGTCAAAATGCACAGATTATCGATGGTTCAGGTGTTTCTTTTCTTCATTGCGCGCTGCGCGAGCGAAGGGATTGTGGATCCTGAGATCATGGTCGAGCAGCACTTTCCAGTCGGCAGGCGACTGAGTGGCGGGCGCCGAGCCCTCGGGGCAAGATACGGTTTTAGATGCTGGGACCGAATGCTGGGCTCACCTGCGGACGCAGCTCGAAAATCGTTTCGTCTCATTCTGCTCGTATTCCGCTCGTATCTGAAGGTGCATTGCAAGCATGGATGGCTCTCAGGACCCAGAGTAAGTCTTCCTCTGACCTCGTGGAAAGCGAGTTGAGTCTCATTGACACAGTGCGTTCTGGATGTCACACTTCTCGTCGCGGATGCTCGCGACCAAAGGCATCACCGCATTCAGCCCAAGCAAAGCCACCGCACTCGCACAAGGCGCCATCGACGCAGAAATGGACGCGATGCACAGGATGATCACGCTTGCCAAGACGCGCCGCAACGCCATCGCCACCATATCCCGCCTCCCGCCAGAGATGCTGTCTCACATCTTCGCGATGCTCGCCGCCGTCGATCCGCCTGTACAGGTTTGCGACGCGTCCACCGTCGCCCACCTTGGTCCATCGAAAAATGTGTGTGAATACACACCTCGCGTTTGCGATGATGCTCCTCAGTCATGATGCGCCTCGACCAGCACTGATTTCGTTTCTATATGTTTTTTGAGGCACACTACGTTGTGGTGCGTGACGTCGGCTTTGACAGTCCGTGAACAGCGCTAGCATCGGGCCATCTGGCTGGCCAAGACCCAAGCCGAAGATCCCAGCCACTTCTACCGCCGCGATTCGAAGGATCGATGTGCTTCCCTGGTTGACGGCACTTAGACGGCAACAAGCGCGGTTCTGGAAGCCCAGTCTGACGGCTTGCACGCAATTGGCTTTCTTGACTCGGCTCCGTGCGTTCATCTCCCGGAGGCACTCCACTTCACCGTCATCCGCCAGCATGCATCACCGGGAGCATTGACTTGCATTGTCGCTGCTGTCACTGCGAAAGCCCGCGGGATGATGGCTTATCTACGCCGCAGCTGACAGTCGGAGAAGAGCACGTTAGGCAACGGCCTCGCCTCGCCAGGCTGTCAATCGCCGCTAGGGTTAGGTAACCTTCCGGAAGCCCCAACGCGGCCTGCGCTCGTCGCTTCCAGATCGCCTATCCGCTGCGATAGACAATGCAAATGCTGTACGGGGAGGCCGCGCAGGCTGGCAACACCAGTGATTAGCGCGCATGGGACACTCATTCAGGGTTGGATGGCGTCGTTGCCCCTTGCTTCTGGCGGCCTGGCGCCACCGACATTCAGTACCAAAGCAGGTCTGGTTTGGTACTCCGTTGGACGTGCCTGGTGTTCGTACTCAGGTCCGAAGCTGTGGGCTTCGTTTCATTTGCGAGGTCGCAGCTCCCAATCTGGTGCGAGGCAAGAAGAGGCCCCTGCCGCCGTCCTGTCAAGGCATGACGCGTTACTTATATTTTGTGACACCCATATGGGCTCCCTTCTCGACGGCGCGGTGGGCATGGGTGTATTATTACAGCATTATCCTGGCATGGGGCGGCTGTATCGGTTCGTGCGCGCATTCCCAGCATCCCAGGACTCCAATCTGGATCATTTCCGGATGCATGAATGCTTTCGGGTTTTATCATGACGGGCTTCATCCCAGTATAAATTGGCCGTGCCATGGCAGCATTGAATAGACCTTAGCTCATTCCAATTTTCTTTCCCCCCTCCCCCCTTCTCGCCTTCACCGCCTTCCTAGCTAGAAGCCCTCCCTTCGCCGCTCGCCCTCACTACCCACCGCGATGGCCAACGAGAAGACTCCCCTCAGAGAGCCCATCCAGCTCAAGAAAAAGAAGCTGCCCTTCCCTTATGGCCTCTTCCCCGTATCGCTGCGCCCGTACGCTGAGCTCATGCGGTTGCACAGAGTACGTACCCCTCTCTCCTCTCCTCACAGGCGCGTCTGACATTTATTCATCAGCCTTCCGGGACCATCATGATTTTCTGGCCGTACGGTATGGCGTCTGTTCGCCATCATGCATCGGAAGCTCAATGGCATTTTTCATTTTAGCATTTGGCGCGACGATGGCCGCCTACCAGACGGGCTTCCCTGTCAAGCAGTACTGGGCAGAGCTTGGCAAGTTCCTCATCGCTGCGTTCTTCGTGCGCAGCGCGGGCTGCACCATCAACGACATTGCTGACCGGGAGTTTGACGCTGGCGTCGGTGGGTCCTTTAGATATTTTTTTTGTCCAGAATACCATTGACGCCCTCTTGGGAATTAGAAAGGACCAAGAGTCGGCCACTGGCCAGCGGGCGCGTCACTGTGTTCGCAGCATATGTGTTCTGCGTGCTCCAATGGATCTGCGCGATCTTCGTCTTCTTGCCCTACAATTCGACGACGTACGTACAGCCGCCCGTCTTTCACTTGGACTGCCTTGGCTGACGGCGTCGTGCATACCGCCCAGAATGATCGCCGCAATCCTGCAATGCATCCCGATGTCGACGGCATATCCGTATATGAAGCGCATCACATACTGGCCCCAGGCATGGCTCGGCCTGACGATGTCGATGGGCATCTTCATCGGCTGGGCCGCGATCGCAGAGACGCCGAACTGGCTCCTGCTCGGCTCATTCATGCTCGGCTTCGTCGCCTGGACGCTGCACTTCGGTACGCAGCTTCTCCGGTCTCCTTAGCCGCGCGCCTGCTGACGTGTCCATTCCGTGCGCGTCTAGACACCATTTACGCCTGCCAGGACCGCAAAGACGACATCAATGTCGGCGTCAAGTCGACCGCAGTGATCCTGGGTGACCTTGTGATTCCTTTCGCGATGGTGTGTTCGACGACGTTCGTCGGCGCGCTCGCATTCGCAGGGTACCTCAACGGCGAGACGAACGCATACTACTTCGTCACCGTCGCGGGCACGGCGGCGCACTTCGATGAAGCGCGTGTCGAAGAGGAGGATGTAGGGTGGGTGGCAGGCGACGCGCTCGGCGGTGCCTTCCCATTCGATGGTGCCCATTGTGCGGCTGGGGTCTCCGTGGCGGTTGACATACAGGCCGAATTCTATAAAGAATGCGGTCAACGTTAGGCTTGCTCAAAATGCAGGAGTACGACATACCGTCGTAGCATAGAAGGAATTCATTCTCGCTAGACCGGAACATGCCCATGGGTCGACATGATTCACATCGCTTGGCCAACTTTTCGTGGCGGGGATCATCGCGCTGCGGGATCGTCACACTCTTGAAGCTATGTCCTTTGTTAGAAATTGCGCCCTCATGCCAAACAACATAAAGAGACCTACTCTGACAAATCCATGATTTCGAAGCCCTTCGTGCAAAGAATCGCAATTCTTGCTTTCAGGAAGATCAGATCGTAGGATTCTGAGGGAAGGAAGAAATCCTGCTTGACATTAATTCAGAATTCACAAGGCTTAATAAAAACAAATCATACCCGATATACGCGGAACCATTCCGAGCGTTGTTGACGGAAACCAAGACGAGTACCTAATGATACCGGCGCTTTGGCTTTCTCTTGAATCTTGCCAACAACCGGTTCTAATACGCGGAAGACGCTGTCCAACTGTAGAGCGACGGCGATCAGCCAAAGAAAAAAGATGGTTGCAAATAGAACATACGCCTTTCTTCTTCATATAGATCACCAACGTCCGACCGCCCAAACTGCCGACGCTGAAGAAGTGGACATCTTTTGTACCATTCAGTTTCTGTGGGGTCTGCGAGGTATTTGCGCTATGCGGCGATGACGGCACCAGAGCTTCTATATGGTATGCGAATAATGACTAAAAAAAACCTGATTTCAGCGGGAAAAATAACATATAACGAAGACCTAACCGACCTTGTCAGCTAATACAAGGAAGATGCCGAAATCCTCTAGCATGGCGCATTGCGTCACCATCTTTAAATGAAGTACACGTCGCATGGCTGAACCGCACAAAGACCCTCGGTAAGTCATCACGAAAGCCAAAAGCGAAGGTCTCACATCGGGAGTCGTGACGGAAACCAATCCAGACACCCTCAGCGCACCCCACAGCAACCAGCGCACGACCATCCGCAGTAGCTGTCAATCCAATGATTAGCTCCCCCAAGTCGACTAGGAAACGGATAGTGTGCTTACTGAACGGTACTGAACACGTCACCTTGCCAGTGAACGAGTTCTCGCTGTTCCACGACGTATGGGTTGGTGCAGCCAACGACGGCACGAGGAACGTGTCGGCACTGAGCGTCTCGACCTCGAAGACCTTATTCGACTCCTGGACGACCTTGCGCAGCCCGATCGCCTCCTCGAGCTTCTCCTTCCACTCTGCTCGCGCCTGCGCTGACTCGGCGTACACTGTGTACAGGCCGCCCAGTCGCCCGTTGTGGTGTATCGTGCATGGGTACACCACGCGCGAATCTGATGGTGTCTCGGGAGTTGCGATGGGTACGGGTACTGACGGCGAGTCTGCGTGGCCGCGTTCGCCGCCACGGAGGCCACGGAGGATGCCGGTCCCACGTTGTGTCGGAGCATCGGTGAAGTTGGCAAGGGTAAGAAGGTCGAGAGGAATAGGCTGAAGACAAGCGATAAGAGGTCATCAAGAGGTAAGGGAGACACGACATACCCGGCGATTGACCTGGAACTTGGTAATACCATCCTTCTCCTTCGGCTTAGTCATGACCACTGTCGAATGAATTAGGTTTGCTCTGGGATTATTGCAGAGTGAAAACTCACGGTAATTATCGAACAGAAGGACGAAAAGCTCGCTCCACCCACTCCATTCAAAACCAGTATCAGGCTGCCTGAGCAGCTTCCCAGCATGAATAAGCGATCGATTCTCCGACAACAGATCCATATCCTGTCCCCCCATCAGCCCACATCCCAACGACACGCAAGACAGCACTTACGACAGCCTCGCCCGGCTTGAACACCAAGTTCGCATTGTACCTCCAAAGCTCGACCTTCTGCTCCGCGGACACAACGCCAGGCTGCGTCTCCTTCAGCAGCGACTTGATCACCTCGATGACGTGCGGGATGCTGTCCCTGTCCTCGTGGCCCTCAGGGCTGCTCTCCATGATCCCCTTCAGCAGCAGCTCATACCGCGCGAGGCGGGGGATGGGGCGGTTGACGAAGCTCTTCATGTCCAGCCGGTTCGAGTCGGGATGCCGTGTGCATTGCTGGTGCGATGCAGTCAGTCAGTGATATTCACCTTGGGTTAGAGAAAGGGGTGGTATTACCTCGACGAAGGCCTTGAACATCGGGTTGCTCGCCATCTCGTCGACGTGTGCATCCCTCCATGCGCGCTCTCCATTGGTGATTCCATTACCGTTCCCGTTACCGTTCGTGTACGGAGACGGCCGTGAACGCGAGCGTGAGTAGTGAGCCTCGTGCTCGACGGCATTTGGGTAGAAAGCGCTGGGGTCGTAAGGGTGTGGGTTCTGGTTGGCATGAGGATGGATGGCGGGTTCGGCCATGTACGGCATTAAATCCGGTGTCAAGTTACTTGTGAGGACGGCATCGAGGAGCATACTTGTGTAGTTGGGCAAGTATATTAGTCTGGCAAATAGATAGGCAGATGAGAGTGGCATGCATACTCAAGCTCAGCCTGCATTTTTCGCTCTTTATCTGCTGCTATGAGAAGAGCGCGTTCGTGGTCTTCGTGGATCTGCAACATCACGTAGGCACGTAGTGGTAAGCGTACTGGGACACATCGAAGGTATCGGGCACGTACGGCATTAACTTGCTCATAGCGCTCTCGTAGAGCTTGGAATCTGATGTATGTCGTTAATATCAAAGTTCGACCCTGGAATACCAGAAGCGTTGTAAACGAACTTGTCTTTATACCTAACCTGCCGCTGAGGCTGGAATTGTTGACTCAAGTTGGGCTGCTGAACCAAGTCAGTAGTGGTCTTCGCAAACAAAGTATGAAATAGACACGAGTGGCCCTTATCTTACCCTTGCTCGTTCTTCAGACTTGACTACGACATTTGTATGCGCAGGAATGGAGGAAGAGATGGTGGTGGAGGCAGAATGGTCCATGGGTAAACAGATACAAAGCAACGCGGGCTGCACTGATGCCATCTTGTCGCGTTCTTTGCTTGCCGTCATCAACGCTTCAACATCAGGCCTCTAAAGGCCTCTAAGTGCAACCAGTCCGGCAAGTGAAGCTATCCACCATCGAGGTTATGACATTGTTCTCCGAAACAGGTTGGCGTACATCTAGTGTCCTTTTTCCATGCATTCAACAGCAATTTTCATTTCAGCGTGCTTTAGTCCTTCCGTCCGGAGGGATATTCTACGCGCATGGGGTGAACCTTTTCGATCTTTCACGTTGCAGCTACAGCTTCTCACACACCTCTAGTCAACTATGGTGGTGCCATCGCGAGATCGAAGGAGGAAGCGAAACATGCTGTCTTTTACTTCTGCAATGGCCTGAAGGATCCG
>SFCI01001254.1:0-10219 GCA_004681135.1 Hericium alpestre | reverse complement strand
CACGGGAAACCTTCTGCTGGTTGTTGGCCATGCTTGCGCCGCGGCAATGTTGTATGGAGACGCCGCTCCCTCTGCCGTCATGCTTTGCTGACGTCGCGCTTGACCGAATAAACTTTTCAGCGTCATAGCAGATGGATTCCTGGTGCGTGAAGAGCGCTGCCGGTCTGAGAAGACCTCTCCCATCTCCTATCTGTCCACCAAATTATCCGCTGCGCCATCCTCTGGGGTCCTTAGAGGTGGATCGTCGTGTTTCCCTCCGTTCTAAACATAGCTTCGACAGGTAGGTCCCGCTTTATGCACGTGCGCAGCCTCGTCAATTTAATTTCGTTCAGCCTGCAACYTCGCCCGCATCCACTACGACAGCCTGCTGGGAGACCCGAGTGCATCGTCCACGTCATCGGCGGCCATGGTTGCACGGTTCTCGAATGCGGGGACCTCGCTGTCGCTGGCGACTAACATGGTGACTTCATTCCTCATCGGTATGCCGTTCCAGTCCGGAGGGCTGCAGGCGCGATGGACTTACGTAGGTTTGGTATTGGCAGCGTTTAGGATCTGGCGCATGACCAAGGACATCGAGAAGGTACTCGGGAAGAAGGCAGGCATGCACTATCGCTCGATCATCGCCATGATGTACGTCGCGAGACGTCAAATAGACGTCAAATACAAGCTAATCGCATCCCCAGCATCGAATCGGGTGCGCTCTTTTCTGTGTCGTTGGTCGCAGAGCTGGCCGTGTCCTTCGCCTCAGTCCCTATCGTACGTGTGCCCGCTCAGCCAACTCGCGCAGCGCGTCCTCACATGTGTGCGCCTGACAGGACATATTGGACATGCTCGTGGGCTATGTGATGGTGCGCTATCTCTCCCTCGTCGCGTKGGGAGCTCGTCGTGATTCCTGCACAGGCGATTTGCCCGACGCTGATCATCGTGCGCATCGGAATGGGGCGCGCTTCGACACCGTGCAGGACAGCGTCCATCGCGGCGGTGGCAGGACCACTACTACGCTCTCAGCCGTGCGGTTTCGGTCGGTGCAGGAGAGCTCTGTGGTAGAGTCAGAGAGTGCGAGCTTGAGAAGGCACGGCGAGATAGCATGGTGTGATTGTTGTGGGGAGCGCTCAGACGTTGTTGACGGCCTTAAATGAATCCCATACGCAGAACATTGACTACACTCGGACCTGCTTCAAAAGTACAACTGAATATACAAAAGTCAAAGAACACGGGAAAGTATGGATGCTCGACGTCGAGAACAGGTACGATCTGGTCGGCGTGACAATTCCGCATACATTATCAGAGGCCTGAAATATAGACGCAAAACTGTATTTGGAACAAAGTATTCGCGGCCTCGCAATCACGGCCTACTCTAGAAAGGTGTTTCGAGTTGCACCTGGAAGAACAATCATTAGGCCGACCTCGCATGAGCGTAACGTTGCGGACAAGTCGAACGATATGGAGCTGGAAGACTCACCGTAGCAACTTTCGCATCGACCGCAGTCGCCAAACGACCGCTCAAAATTTCCAGAGTCAAAACAACTCCCGGCAACTGCAATGAACACTTTTTGCAATTGGCAGCTTCCGCCACAGATGTAGCCAGGATAGCTGGTGTTTTCACTGCAGCTCCGATCGGGTTTTTCTTCACGACAGAACGAGCACGGTCTCGAAAGCCGCGAACCCAACGCTGTCTAGAACCCAGAGACCGAAAACCCAAACCTAAATCCAACTCCTTGCAGTCGCAGTTATCATTGATGAACACTGGAAGGCTTTTTAAGCATGGACCATCGATCCAGTTGGCTGCGTCGGACACGATGACTATTGCGGCCGCGACACACAAGCGCTGATACTGGACCAATTTATACATGGCTGTCGCAGGGATGTAGTCGAATTCAGGTGGGGCAGGGCCTTCAAACGGCTGTTCGAACCAAGGGTTGTGCAAACTCTGCTTAGCGGCGGCGACCACGACGTCCTTCATCTCGAAACTCCAAGAAATCGCGAAGACCTTTTCTGGTTCGGTGGATACATGCATAAGGAGGTCGGATTTCAAGCGCCTCCATGTCTGTGGCATCTGATACTTCTTCGCCAGGCCCAATTCGACCCTGATGTCGCTGAGGGCGCTGAAGGACGCCGCGCCGGCGGGGTAGCAGAATCTAAGCAAAAGCCTCAGCGCGTGCTCCACCATCTGCACGACGGGGCGCTCTCCCTTTGTCGAGGCCTTGCCTCATGACTTGGGCTGAGGCAGAGAGAACAAATCAGCGAAGATGGGGGAGCATTTGGATAGGAAGTTTTTGTGGACGTGGAAATGAACACCATCTGAGGATCGCATGACGATGTCGGCGTCATCGTCGAGGTAAGGCGCACCGGCCATGACTGGCTCTGTGGACGACTGGGGTTGCGACATGCTTGTAGATGATCGGTGGATAGAGATGTGGATCGCACTACCAAGAATTATCCGCCGAGTCAGTACACGGGTTTGTGGCCGTATGGGTCGCCTGCGATCATAAACGATTATATGGTAACGTACCTTGGTTAGCGTCGTGAACACTAATGTCCTCCAGAATGTCGACTCGAGTTGAATATAAATGGCCTGCGAGCATCTGATAAGGGTCATACTATTCTATTGCACTTCCGTTTGCAGCTAACTGAGAATGCACAGAGCGTAAGGCGCCTCGTGGGCCATGAGGATTGTGAGTCTTCGCAATGGTGACACACATTGGCACACCTGTGAAGGGTCGATGAGTCGACAACTAAGAAGGTCTGTAGAACAACTGTGCTATACAACGAGGCAAAAGTTCCAGCATTGATACCTGGACCTGCGGCACGGGGAATTTGAACGTGAAATCATCATAATCTCCGAAGTACAGCTGTTAAAAAAATTGCTGTTATGGTAGTTATAATTTTCGATAAGACCTGACCTACCAGGACATCATGAGGAACTCCAGAGAGTATGACGACTGTTTGACGGTCATTAAGCAGAATGAGAGAAATGCAAACTGAGATGGCGCGCGGTGGAAGGAAGGAAGTGTATTAACCGCGGCGGTCCCAATTAGGAACAGAGCGGCCCGCATTACGTGAGAGGCGCTTGCGAGTTTGGGCGCCAATTTCCTCAATCGAACTTTCATCTTCCTGCCGCAGCAGGCCGCAGCCAACTGCGGTCCTCGAGCCTGCTCTGGAACCGACCGATGGTAAGACCTGATACCTATCTGATTTCCTCCAATTCCTTCTAGTGCTTGCCAAGTGAACTCATGACAGGGACCTCACGCGAAGCAAATGTGTAAGTACTCCCTCCCTTTTTTTGAGTGATCCTCCCAAGGGCCGAGTTTTCAGATTATCCACTTCCCGTTTACGGTCCCACGAAGGTCTGCCGGCTTCGTATTGGAGATCGATGTCCTGAGGCCGTAAATTTTTCAGAGCACCTGCTACTGATCACAACTTAAAGGGGAACATGGGAGACATGCCTGGAGACGTGCCAAACCACAAGTGTGAAGATGTTCGCCTGCCCTTCGGTCACGGCGACACCCACATCGTCCTCCGTTTCTCCGGTGATGTCGATTTACGCGTCTCTAGTCATCCTGGCTGGATCCTCTGGTCTTCGACAGATTTATCCTGATACGCAAGGCGGCCGTGGAGGTCAACGATCTTCGACTTGGTCCATCCAGAGCTACTATTAGCCCAATGTGCTTCTGTGAATGCGCCGCAGCTAGGCGTCAAATGCATTGGCGTATATAGAATTGCTCACTCTGGACGCGGGCCCCAGCTTCTTAAAAGTCACGGTCCTAGAGGCACGTCTCTGCTATCGACCACCAATCCTCACAGCTTCATCGTCCTCATATCATGTTCGCCGGTACCCTCCACAACGACCAGAAGCCCAGAGACTATGGGGCACCCTTCGATGACAGCGACGCTGACGTCGTCCTGCGCTCCTCCGATAATGCCGACTTTCGTGTCTACAAAGTCATCCTGGCCAAGTCCTCCCCATTTTTCAGCGACTTGTTCTCTATACCCCAGCCGGAGGAGGAAAAGGCTTCACCCGACCCAGCCCACACAGAATCCACACCCCAGCTTCCCGTGATCGACGTATCGGAGCATTCGCGCATATTAGCAATGCTGTTGAGCATGTGCTATCCTCTGGCTGACGAGCCGACGTTCTCGAGCCTGCAGGAGCTGTGCTCCGTCCTCGCCGCTGCGAAGAAGTACGACATGGACCGTGCGTACAAGACAGCCAGCCGCGCATTCGCACAGTCGTCTTTCCTCGCGAATCGTCCTGCGCGAGCGTACGCCAGCGTATGTCGACTCGAGCTCGAACCCGAGGCACGTAACGCTGCGCGAGCATGCCTGCGCCAGGCAATATCGCTGGAAAGCCTTGGCGAGGACATTGCCTTCATGGATGGGCCGGCACTACACAAACTCTGGCGATACCATCGAATGTGTGGTGAGGAGGCCAGCTCGGTGGCAAAGAACTTCACGTGGATTACGCGGCGGAATGGCGAGGCGTGGGCGTGGGCCCCGCCTTCGGGATGCTGCGTGGCAACTGCAATTGTGGTGGCCAATAACGAGACTTGGCAGGCGCGTGGGTGGTGGACGAGCTATATGGCGCGGGCTGCGGTTGCTCTGAAGGATAGGCCGTGGGGCGAGGTCGTCAAGGCCCGGGAGCTCCTGCTACCATCTTTCCAAATGCTGACGTGCGGAAGGTGTAGCCCATTGCTTGTGGAGTCTTTATTGGCTTTCAGTCAAGTTTTTGCTGAGGAGGTAGAACGGCGAATTAACCTGGTGCGTATGACCCTTATGTTCCGCGTTGGCAATCGAGAGCTAAGGCATAAGATCCATGCTTAGATCGACCTTCGGTTCTAGAAGAAGGACCGACCCCTCGTAAACCTGATATTTATCAAGCCATCGTTCGGATTGAGGTTCTTTGCATTGCCTTTAAACATGTCGTGAACTGCAATTGTCCAGGCGAGGTTTCGGAGTGATCGTAGACATTCGTTTTGATTTCTACATACATAGTTCAGACTGATTTGATTCCCGGGCTCAAGCTTTGACCAACGGTCCACTTCTCTTGACTGCTCCATAGGCTATGCTTCCTTGATGTACAGTATTCACTTACCCCATATGCCTGATATCGATCGACTCCGTACGGACAGTGACCGGGTTTTTAATGTGGTCCCAATACCCAGACATGCCCTGCAAGAGCAAACTAAGGAGGCCATGGGACGAGACTTGAGTCTTCACTCGGAGAAGATTATTACTGCAACGTGAAGTCTGAGCAGTGCGCTGGAGCAAGATGCTGCGTATGCAGGAAACACTCGCAGCCTCACGATTATGACTACTGACATCACTATTTGACTCTAGAAAGGTGTATCAAGCACCACCTGCCCACTTCAAATCAGCATGATGCTGCAGGCGAGATGAATGCGCGAGGCTAAAAGACTCACCAACGCGACTTTCTCGTCGACTGCAGACGCCAGACGACCACTTGTATGCTCCAGCGCCTCCGCAATTTGTGGTAATGTATTCGAACACGAAGAGCACTGCGCAGCTTCTGTTGTAGACGTGGCCTGGTTGCTCATTGCTAGCGCCGATGCCCCAATCGGCTTCTTCTCCAATGCCGCTCGAGCACGGGCCCGGAAGCCAGAGAGTCAACGCTGAGGAACCGGGCAGACACATCCACTTTCCATGACTGCGGCCGGCGCCTTGCACTCGTAAGGCTCGATGTGGTAGCTGACTATGAACACTGGATGGTGCCCCGCGTCTTGTTTACTGAGCCAGAGACGCGAGATGGATTCGACTTCCAATGCGGCCGCAGTACACAAGTGCTGACACTGGAGCAATTTGTACACGGCCATCGCAGGGGCGTACTCGAATTCAGATGGGGAGGGGCCTTCGAAGAGTTGTTCAAGCCCGGGGTTGGCCAGGGTCTGTCTCGCCGCCGTAGCGGCGACATCCTTCATCTCGAATATCCAGGCAATGGCGAAGACCCTTTCTGGTTCAGCAGACACGTGTGATAGGAGATCGGACTTCAAGCGCTCCCATACCTGTGCCATTTGATACTTCTTTGCCAGGCCCAACGCGATCCTGAGGTCGCTGAGAACAAGGACGGCAGCAGCGAAGGCGGGATAGCAGAAGCCGAGTAAAAGCCTTAGCGCGTGCTCGTCTTCGGCCATTTGGACTACGGGGAGCTTCTCCTTCATCGATTCCCTTCTCGGAGGCTGCGGCTGCGGTAGCAAGAACATGTCGGCAAAAACAGGGGAGCATTTGGACAAGACGAGTTTGTGGACGTGGAAATCGACGCCATTGGAGGTGCGCAAGATGATGTCGGCATCATCGTCGAGGTAGGGTGAACCAGCCGTGACGCTGACGGGCTCTGCGGAAGAACCGTATTCGGACATTGGGCGATATGCACGTCGATCAGCAGCAGAGATGTTGTTCTAGCCACCAAGGACGAGCGCTGAATGTGCAGAGGATTTGGCCTTCACATTAATAGTCTCCACATAGTGGAAAACGAACCTTGGTCAAGCGACAGTGCTGGGGTCATCCAAAGACGTCGATTACAGCTGACGCTCAGTCACTGAGTGTCGAAGATCCGCGGGCGGAAGCAGACCGCATTACTTTGACCGCCAGTGAGACAGGTATAATTTCAGCTTGTGCACAAGGAAAAGTCGGAATTGCGCCCAAATTGCGCCTGTAAAAAGTTCAAGCTTTCGTCAATATACTCACTGCAGGAGTCTGACATATCTATAGGGTTTCGTGGTGTATGGCGAGCCTGGGGATTGAACCGAAGACCCTGACGTCCCCAAGTCAGTCGAATTTCGAGCGGAGCGGCAAAGAGCGGCAAGCAAATAATTCAGAATATTGAATATTCTCAACAGTTGACGTCGACGTCGTTCTCGAGGCTTCCTATGTGCACCTTTGAACTCCTCAATACAACCTCAATATGCCCTATACCATGCGGGTCTATGCAATATGCAATGATTTTCAGCACCATTTCGCCTCGACGCTCCATTCTTGCAGGACTTGAGTCGGTCAATCCACCAGCCCACTGCACGGCCATGTCAAGATTTAAGTATATGCCTAACGATGGGTAGTGGTCATCTGTGAGTGCTGGCTACCATGGGTGAGCTAACAGCGATATGACAGTATATATACGATGACTTGGAAGCCGACGAGTGTGTCATGTTACAGGCCGGGCAAGTTGGCCTTTCCGATCGGACGCCAGTGGCCCAGGATACGCGCCTCTTACAGTTCATGTTTTGCCTGGTCGGGCCGGACCTGAAACTTGTGGCGCTGGTGGTAAGCGGGTAAGCATATAAGCTCCCTAAGCTAGCTGAAGCTTCCTATCGCGTCTGCAGTATCCATTTTAGTTTCTACTAAGATCATCTTACCAAGGTCATCTTGACGTGATGCGAGTGCCTAGACATGCGGGAGTTCATATCATCAGGTCCTGCGATGACATGATGTTCAAGTTTCACAAGCCTTCGAGGCTCTGCGATTATCGCGGTTCTGCGTTCGTACCCTGGCCACACGAAAATCTATCATGCGACTCCTTAGTCGACGTCGCTGCACATGCCCGTAAGTAATATTTCTGTGCCCGTCAAGCATGCTTATATACATGCGTAGTGTCCAACGCGTCTGAGTACTTATTGTTGGTCTTCGTTTTGGAAATCTTCACTCCCTTGCGGTGTAATTGACGCGGACAGAGCGGAACAGCCCCATACCCACGATTTCATGATGTTCCACTTCACAAAAATACGCCGTATATGAACACGATTGGGCGCATCTCACCCCATACAACTACCCCGCTGCCAGGTGTATCTGGCGTTCGCAGTTGACATCTTTCCCTCTTTCTATGTCCAGAATGTGTGGCGAATATATGTATCGAGTTCGTATCATTCTGCCTGGTCGTGATTGACACACTGATCTTCCACCACAGATAGAAATGGCTCGTTTATGGGTAAGATGGCCTTCATGTCCTTCAGATAACATTTTAGTCACAAGAAATGCTTTCGATCTAGACAAGCTCTATCATATACGGTGAGCTGGAACACTATTATCTTGCATACGACCGCTGAGCACCGACAATCACAATAGGTATCTACTCGATGCTTTTCGCAGGTTCCATCTATGTGCTTCTCAAGCAACGTCCGAACAAACTCTTCCTGGTCGGGTCCATTGTCCTCTTCATCCTTACCACTGCCATCGCCATCCTTTTCTTTCTCGAATCGCTCCTCAGGCCGGTTGCTACGAGCATGAGCACCTTCACAGATGGCGCTACGGTCCCATGCAGCCAGCTCCAAGTGAGAAGTCATGAAACGGTTGTTGGCAGCCTTCGGGTGGTCCTTGTCTATGCTTGCAGGGTAGCAATGTTGTAGGGAGATGTCTCCTACTCAGTCGTTGTCTGCTTGCTGACGCTGTTCCTAACAAATTAAAAGTATTGTTGTCGATGGAGTATTGGTACGTGCGATGTGTCCCACCCTGCAAACGGCCCGTTCACACTTCTCTTCACATAGATCTTCCGCTGCACAATCCTCTGGGGTGCCCACAAGTGGATCGTCGCACTTCCCACCTTCCTTCTCCTCGCCTCGACAGGTATGTTGCGGTTCGCAGATATGCTGCCGCACTCCATCTCATTCTCAAATCAGTATGCAACCTCACGCAAGTCTATTATGACGCCCGGATCTGCGTCCTAGCATACCGTGGCATCAGCATGTCGTCCGCGCCATCGGTAGCCATGGCCGTCGCTGCCACCCGGGTTTCGGATGCGGCAACTTCGCTATCGCTGGCGATGAATGTTTTGACTTCATTCCTTGTCGGTATGTTGTTCAAAGTGCATGCTAAGTCAATATTCACGTATTACTAGCCCTGAAGATCTGGCGCATGACCAAAAGCATCGAGAGTGTACTTGGCAAGAAGGCGGGTTTACGCTATCGTGCTATCATTGCCGTGTTGTACGTCGCACGGGATGATCTGGCCCCATAACTAATCACAGCGTCATCCAGCGTTGAATCGGGTGCATTTTTCTCCGCCTCTTTGGCAGCAGAACTGGCCGTGACGTTCTCCTCGGTGCCCATGGTCAGTTGTTCACAGTCCGCCTTGTTACGCACCCTCACACCCTGATGTTCCCGCAGGACATATGTGAGGTGATCGTGGGCTATATGATGGTATGCTGTCTGTCTGTCCTCGTCACCAGCTGATGGAGCCTGCGATATACAGGCGATCACCCCGACTCTCGTCATCGTACGTGTCGGGATGGGGGCCGGCTTTGACAACGTGCACGAGACCTTCAACCTTAGTGATGCCTCTCATATCGTCAATGCCGCTCTGCACAGGGACCGCCCGATGACTATGCTTTCAGCCATGCATTTTGCATCAGTGCAGGAGACATCTGTGGTGAATTCGGAGAGTGGCGGTGGTGAATACGAGCTTGAGAAGGCGCTAAAGAGTAGTGCCGTCTGATTATCAACGGGAAGCCCAAGATTTCCAACTCTGGGAACATTACAATACTCTAAACACTAGAATCCAAGGGCCGGATCTAGAAATAAGACATTCAATGTGATACTTGTAATCTGAGATTCATGGATGGCACACTGAAGCAAGTATTGTTTACCTGAAAATTCGCAAAGCATATGATGCCATGTGAGCTGTGTGATAGAGCTGGATCAGTACCACAAGTAGAGACACTTTCCAGCCTCTACCGTACAACTGAGACTCGGAGGGTTCAAAAAAAAAAGGGCACACGCCGTGACATGGCCAGCGTGGGGATCGAACCCAAGACCTTCGCGTTATTAGCACGACGCTCTAACCAACTGAGCTAGCCGGCCATATTAAATAATGACTGAATTAGATAAATTCATGTCATGAAAACTGTCATAATTGCGATTTCAATTCTAGCCACTAGTAAGTTACTACCGATCTCCACTCTTGTCCTTAACGACTAGTCTGCACCGAGCTTTCACGCATACCCTCATCCATTTCTTACAGTCAGCCCTGATATATCTGCACCAATCGCCAGCATAACATGGCATCATCCAAACCGAAGCCTCGCAGATCGAACAGCTCTTCCAGCTTCAAACAGGCCGTCCTACCCTTCGCCTCGACCAAGCGCACTGCAAGCGCGACGAACGCAAGCACCAGCAAGTCCACCAAGGCCAAGCAGCAGCCCATCAGCATCCGCACCATCTCCAGCGGAAGCTCGGGCTCGAGCTCGCCCGCAAAGAAGCCCAGGCTGAGCCAGGAC
>SFCI01001253.1:0-10230 GCA_004681135.1 Hericium alpestre | reverse complement strand
TTTTCTCCTCTGTCAGTCGCCAGTGCCCTTTAAGTCCCTCCACGTTGTGCTTCCCTCTCTCAATCGCTCTCGACTCTCTCCATCGTCGATCGCCTCTTGAGCAGGTCAGCCTTTGTTGTTTGTGTGTAGCCTGAGTCCCCACCCGGTCACTACAGGACGTCGGTCCTTAGCACGTATGCTCTGACGCCCACGCCTGGCCATGCACACATTCGCGAACAGGCCCTGCCGTGCACGTGGGGCCATGTGTTCCCTCGTCGATGCCCGTGCCTGCGTGTACCCTGTATGCAGGCCTGAAGCCAGGGACGGGTGCATCTGCAGGTGCGGGCCCTTGGCCATGCACGCGTGCCAGCGCACACATGCATGCACACACGCACAGGCCCTGCAACTTCGCCCAGGCTCGCGCTGCATTGCGCCGAGTGCCCAGCACATGGGCTGCATGGCTTTGTCTGTGCCGCATTGCACCCTCATGCCCAACGTGCCTGCATCTGGCCCTTTGCCAATGTGCCCTGCCATATCAGCGCCCATGCCTGCACGTCCTGTCGTGTCAATGCCCCGCCATGCCACCGTTCTGCTCCCATGCATCTGCGCCCTGCAATTCTATGCCCACGTGCCTGTGACTGCATATCTCGTCGCATCACCAACCCACCACGCCGCCGTTTCGTGCCCATGCACCTGCATGCTGCCGTTCTGCCTGTGCGTCCTATCGCATCAGCGCCCTGCCACACTGATGCACGCTCGTGCTCATGCCCATGCACCTGCACCCCGTCGTTTCGTGCTGGCACCAGCACTGGTCCCATCGTGTCAACGCCCCGCCACACAGATGTGTCAGTGCCAACACCCATGCCCGTGCACTCCAGCACCCATGTGTCTGCACGAGGCTGCACTATTTTATGCCCACGCACCCACACCGCACCACGCCGTTCTGTGCCAGTGCCTGTGCACGTCCCATTGCATCAGCACCCCACCATGCAGACAAATCGGTGCCAACGCCCACACCTATGCACTCTGTGCCTGTGTGCCTATGCCCTCCCACGCCCATGCACCTGCACTGCGCTGTTCCGTGCCAACACCCTCGCTGTCAGCGCCCCGCCAGGCCGATGTACCCATGTCAATGCCTGCGCCATTCTGCACCGATGCCCGCACCATTCTGTGCCAATGCTCACAGATTTCATCGCGTCAGTGCCCCACCACGCGGATGTGTTGGTGCCAACGCCCGCATCTGCGCACTCTGTGCCCACACGCCACCATGACAAGGCACCTTCATCACACATAGCCCCATGAGCGTGTCTTGTTGCCGCATCCTTCAGTAGTGCAGATTATGGTACATTTATTAACATTGTAAATAAATAAATGCCAGAGCTACATGATTATAAGTCCCCAGGTCCCCAATATACAATGATTTGACTCAATTTTTGTGAGCTCTACCCAAGCTCACATAGATAGCATAGTGGCCATAGCAAGCATGTCAACTTATGTTAGCTACATAGCACCCATAGCTACCTATCATGATTATATAGCACTATATAGTGTGCACCTATAGCTATAGAAGCTATGATAGCTTACATAGCTCTATATAGCAAAGCAGGATGGCTCTATAGAGCTATGGATGCTATTATACCACTACTATAGAACATATAATTTGATGCTGTAGCTATGTAAAAAAACACTTTTTTCAGATGTATTGCCACTACCTGATGACAATGTCATACATCCAACGCCCCTCTTGTCAAACAATGATGAGATCCCCACTATCAATGGCAAGGAATCTTCTGGTCCTCAGGGACTAGGAGATACCCATGTCGACACATCCAATTTTGTGGGGCCACTGGACAACTTCATCGACTACGGCAATGACAACATACTCAATATAGAGGAGGATGTAAGGCAGTGCCTTATGATGCGTGCACTTGGGCACATGCATTGGTACAACTTAGGCAGGTTGAGGGAGCCTGGGCCAGAGATATTGAGATCACACATCAGAAGAGACTTTGCTATTGTTTGTACTTGATGGACCCATAGTGTTAGCACTTGCTGATGCTATCAGTTTAACTTTTCATCTACAACATCCATCTCTGTATTGTGCAATCCATCTCTACCCCTTTGGGTAATGTGAATTCTGTTCAGCTCAGGTGTGAAAGTCATAAGAAAAGTGCACTCTGCTAGGGACCGACGTCCTGTAGTGACCGGGTAGGGACTCAGGCTATACAACAAACAACAAAGGCTGACCATGCTCAAGAGGCGATCAACAATGAAGAGAGTCGAGAGCGATTGAGAGAGGGAAGCACAACGTGGAGGGACTTAAAGGGCACTGGCGACTGACAGGAGGTAAATCCTATGGAGTTGCAAAGTGTGTTNAGCTGAGGTCTAAGGGACTCAGCTTACCGGGTTAAATACATGAGGGATGCGCAGTCAGAGTCGTATCTAAGGTAACAATCAGGACTGCGCNCTGCGCAGCACATCGTACTGCGCATGATGAAGGTGAAACGTGATGGGGAGGTAGATAAGGTAGCACTGCAACGATCAGTGATGGAAACGAATAGTGGATCGAGGCAGTGCGATAGCGTCCATGCATGCATGTAGATATAGTTAAATAAAGGGAATAGAGCAACGGGACATTGACCATGGTGTGGATGTCGAAGGGAGTGATGTCAAGTTAAGAAATGAAACATACGGTTCTTAACAGTAGTGCTCGCATGCGAGCTTACCTCGGGTCCCTGGTGCCCGCGCGGGAGCAACTCAACGTGTGCGTGCTTAGCGCCTCTTTCTCCTAAAACACCAGTTGTCTTCTTTCTGCTCCCAAGTCAAACCTTTTACAGCCGTTTACAAAATGTTACGCCATCCTTGCGCCATCCAGAGGAAAAAGATGTAAACATTGTTTTTGAGTCAGCAAAAGTTGAAACCTGCTTTTGAGTCTGTGGAACCAGGCCAGACCATGCTGTGTCCTTCCTCCTGTGCTGCTGTTGCCACCAAGTCATCATTAGGTATGAGTTACAGCCGTTTGGGAAAATGATGACAGTCTCCGACGTGGCGAGGAATTCTCGTGGCATTACTGAATCGGGCATTCATGCATCTCTAGCTCTTCCTCCACTGTAGTACTGTCCATCTTCCTGCTCTAGTGCTTGCATAACTACCTTGTCCATCTGAAAAATTTGCCAGTGATANATAGCTCTATCAAGTCTACATAGATTTCCTAGCTTCATAGTATCGCCCTTTATTGTGTAGCCCCCATAGCCAAANGGCAGTGCTATGGAGAGCTATGGAGCTGAAGGGCAATGCTATGGAGAGCTATGATAGCTATGATAGCTGACTATGCAACTACCATAGTATGCCTTGCTATGAAAGCTATAAGTCTCTATCAAAGCTATGAGACTTATGTCACATACATAACTTATATTCAATATGTAGACTAAGCATACCTATTGAAGCAACAAAGCCTATTGAAACTATATATTATATCTAGCTAGTAAGATTTCTATCCATTCTATGTCACTTCTGTCAAATATGTTGTCCTGGCATATAAAATAAAATATTGTTTGCTTTAATCACCTTATAAATCTTAATCACAAATATCAAAAGATTAAAAACAAATTATATTTTTTTGCATAATTTCATTACAAGACTACTACATAACTACAAAAGATAACCATCTTATATACAGATCTTATACTGCTACATTATATAACAAAGACATTAAAACAACTTAAAAGAATAACAATAAAACATTAGTCAAGACCAAGAAAAAAGACTACAACAACTTACAATGACTACAAAAAGTGAAAATCTAAATGAGAAAAGACATTAGTTTTAGAAGATAACAAAGATAAAACAGAAAGCTTACCAAACAAAAAAAAAGCGAAAATCTAAAAGACAACTTGAAGACATTAGTATAAGCTATAAGATACTAAGAATAACAACTCACCCTAAGAGACAACAATGACAACGGAGAGAGCAACGACAACGAGCAATGAAGAAACAATGACGAGCAATGAAGGAACAACGACGAGCGCACAAGGAACGACGACGAGTGCGCAAGGAACGACGGCAAAGGCACCGACGTGGCAGGAGATGGTGGGGGTTAAAGAGCAAGAGGTAATGCGCATCGTGTGAGCCTTATCCTCCAGTTAAGGGAACAGGTGGGTTGGGGTTGTCTGAGGGTTGTTTGATCAAACACAGGCATTTGGACGAATTATTTATCATGGTAAATAGTGAATATGGAGGATATTTCTGACCAGTCATTTACTGATATTTGGTGGGCGCACGAGGACAGCTGTCCTCATGCACTGTCCCATAGACTGTCTCACACCCAGCGCACGAGGACAGCTGTCTTTGTGTGCTGACCATTATATCATCAGACATGATATGCACGAGGACTGCTGTCCTTGTGCATGCCCATTCTATCATATAGGAGGATATTATAGAGTACAGTTCCCAATGGATATTGACACAATTTCATATGTATGCATTATGCCATATACGTATGATATTGCTGACCATCTATTTTGTCCAAATCACCGATATGATTTATAGTTTAAAAATGGGATAATACTGTATTGCATCAAATGAGCAATAAGCTGTAAATATGTGTAGGTGTACACAAGGCAAATTGTGTGTACGCAAGGACAGCTGTACTTGTACACTGAGAGGTATAGCTGTACTTGTGTGCTGCCNNGTGTNANNNNGTCANACNGGCAGCGCACNAGNACANCTGTCCTCNNGNGCTGGGTGTAAGACGGTCTACGGGGCAGCGCACGAGGACAGCTGTCCTCGTGCGCTGGGTGGTGAGATGGTCTACGGGGCAGCGCACNAGGNCAGCTGTCCTCGTGCGCCAGCTGCGTCATGCGTTTGACATGTCCAATCAAGACATTGTGGATGAGATGGAAATGCCACGTGGCGGCGCCATCGTGCCGGTGTGCGAAATGACCACCCAACCCAGGCAGCACGAGGAGGACACGAGTCTGCAGAGCGCCGGAGAGACTTAAGGAAAAATGAAGTGGGCGAAGGGCTCTCAATCGACCACCACAACGTCGATTACTAGTATCGAAACTTGTTCTCAAACACAGTACGTTTCATTGTTCGATCGGAGAGGGCTAACATAGAGATCGCTGATTACAGACTTCAAACCAACTCTATATACAATGCCGAACTCTAAGCCTACCGAGGTACGTAGTATTTCACGATGGACGTGTGGTGTGGCTAAGCTATACAGACTTCGAAGACGGTGAAAAATGCGCCACCCGCTACGGGTGGGGCGTCGAAAGAGAAAAGGGATGATGAGAAAGGAGGCGGTGACCAGGTGAGCGTTTCGTATTCGATGTCAGTGCAGCGGTCTTGGACTTACACAGGGCGGGCAGGGCGGAGAGGAGCCGGAGCCCACGGCGAAGCCAAAGCCGAAGCCGAAGCCGCGTCCGAAGGCGCGTCCGGTGAAGAAGGGGCCGGATGATGAGAAAGGCGACAGCGACGGGGTGAGCGTTTCGTATTCGATGTCAGTGCAGCGGTCTTGGACTTACACAGGACGGGCAGGGCAGGGAGGAGCCAGAGGCCAAGGCGAAGCCGCGTCCGAAGCTGCAACGGGTGACGAAGGGGCTGGGGGGAGGACCGAGCACAGATGGGGGGACAGCGGAGACGACGGACTCGGAGAACTCGAGGAATAGGATTCCGGGGGACACAGACGATGAGGATGTGGAGGTTGTGGAGGAGGGGAAGGAGGGGAAGAAGGTGAAGAAGGTGAGGAAGGATGCTGGGGAGAGCGACGAGGAGGGGGGGCGTCGAGGNGGAGGGAAGNGATGAGGAGAAGGGTGGAGANGATGAGGAAAGCGGCGAGGAGAAAAGCGAGGAAGAGGAGAGCGACGAGGCNGAGGCNGAGGCGGAGACGGAGGNGAAGACNGAGGATGAAAGCNATCAGGATGAGGAGGAGGAGGAGGAGGAGATNGAGGAGGAGGNGGAGNANGGGGGAGCNGATGTGAAGGGGAAGGGGAAGGCNGAGGNGACGAGNGATGAAGATGAGAAGGTGAAGGTGTACCNGGACANGAGGGGGAATGTGCGGTTGCCAGTGGCGGAGGGAGTCNAGCTTCAAATGGGCAAGGAGCAGTCGCGGACTATGGACATGGACGTGCGGGCNACCAAGGCGCGGCTAGGCTGNGGGTACGTGGTCCTTGATAACGAGTTGCGCGCTGAGCTAGACAAGAACGCGCCGCGGCAATTGCGGTGGGGAGAGTACAATGCTCGGCCGGTGCAGCNNACGTATATGGGGAGGCTGGCGACNGAATTCGAGACGAACGGCGTCTTGAACTACCTTAACCCGATGAAGATGTCNGTGAAGAGGAGCTGGGTGGATGTAGAGCAGCTACGACACACGNGGCCGGAGCCTGGNGACAAGACNCCGATGGTTGTGTGGAAGCCTGCGGTGAAGAAGGAGGTGGTGTCNGTGCTGAGCGGGCAACACCGGAAGGAGGCGTTGGCGTCGAACGCTGTGAAGCTGAAGCCTANGCTGGAGCGAACNCGGCNGAAGATGGAGTCAGCGCGTGAGAATGAGAGGAAGGGGAAGGAGGGGAAGAATACGGAACGGTTGAGGAAGGCGAGGGAGGGCGCTGAGGAGCACTACAAAGGGGTGGAGATGCAGTACCNTGGGTNGTGCATTTTTGTGTGTGAGCTCTTCGATGCGAGTAAGTGGTGTTCGACTTTTGTGATTGATCGCTGTGCTGTGGAGATGGATGTGTATGCTGATGTCATGTATGACTTACAGATGCGGTGAAAGCAAAGGGGGGCGTGCTGGGGATCCATCTGTCGCAGAACACGTCGTTGCCTGAGCTGGTGGAGCAAGACGACGAGCGGTTCGCGAAGCGGATCAGCGAGATCCATGGGCGGATGGTAGCGCTTGTGGAGGAGAAGGTGGATGAGGCGACGTTGGCGAATGCGGACATCATTCCGTGGCGGCCGACGACGGGTGAGATGAAGGTGGTGGTGACGGAGTACCTGGGAGGGAATGGGAAGAAGGCGCGTATTCCTGAGCAGGTTGTGCTGACGCCGCACGTCCATCGGTTCCTTGTGCTGACGCCGCACGTCCATCGGTTCCTTGTGACGATGCGGACGTACGGAGAGCATTGGTGGCGACCTGGGTCTCCGCTGCACCAGGTGTCAGGTGTGCAGGACATGGGGTGGGGAGGGCACGGTGCTGTGAGTGTTGAACGGGCCACGTTGGGTTGGGTTGAAGGAGATGCTGACCTATTTCTGCGCAGATGCTGTTCTCGATCGCGCTGAATCTGATGGACATTCTCGACCTTGTTGCGACGCCGGTTGATGTTCCGCACACAGCGGAGGATGTGTGGGCGAAGGCCAAGTCTTGGGAGAAGGTGAAGGAGAAGCTGAAGGCGACGGACAAGAAGTCGGATGAGTATGCAGGGGTGAAGAAGAGGTACGCAGCTGTGAAGAGAGACTGGTTGGAGATGCAGAAGATGCTGGACGAGTGGACGAAGATCATGGCACAGAAGATACCAAAGGCATGGCGAGAGCTGTACGCACTGGAGAAAGGGAAGGTGATGGACAAGATCGACGATCTGTACAATTCGATGCTTCGGGTGGAGTATGCGGGGAAGATTGGGATGCGGCCGAGGGAAGACGCGGACTACGACGAGACGTGGAGCGAGTACGTGGACGAGCTGATCGAGACGCTGCAGAAAGTGTGGGCGGAGGAGAAGTATCGTGGCAAGCGGCCTGTCGTTGGGTTGACGAAGTTGGAGATGAGGAAGATCCGGCAGGGCATTGCGCCAAAGCTGATGCTGTTCCTGCATCCGTGGCCTGTGCTGGAGGATGGTGAGAAGGCGTACCGATGGGACAATGACTTCCTTATGCCGATCCCGACGATGACTGTGCTCTGCAACATGCACACCCAGCTGTCGTTTGTGAAGGAGGGCCTGCATGAGGTGAGTGATCGTGTGTTGTCTGTACGATGCGTGTCCTCGTGCGCCGGGTGTTTCGAGCGATATCACCAGCACACGAAGACGCGTGTCCTCGTGCGCCGGGGTGTTTCGAGCGATATAACCAGCGCACGAAGTTCTGGTGCGTGCCGTCATGTCATGTCGCTGGTTCTGGCGTCCTCGCTGACGGCCCCGCGCGATTCGCAGCAAGTTTTCCCAAACGAGCCAGGGTGCGTGGTACCTCTCGCGTCTAGCATGAATGCAGCTGCTGATGCATGGGGCAGATCGCACCTTCGAAGCGACGCTCTACACGTCCGACAGCGAGAAGATCCTGCGGTACACGGATGAGGCGCGTATTTCATATTCCGTTTGTGCATCGCCGCGGCGTGGGACTGACAGGCCATGCAGGGCGAGACGGTGGAGCTGTGCAAATGGACGGTCGACATTGGCTCGCTGCCGTCGTTTCAGGAGAACGCGAACATGCCGACACCGCACGGGTTCTACACGGGTGCGTTCCGCTTCCGCCCCACGTGGCTCCGCGCCCTGCTGATGCCGCTTCCGTTCTCTGCTGTTGCGGCCGTATTTGGGCTGGCGTTCGTGTTTGGCGTTCTTGGATTCTTGTTCGTGTTTGGGTTGTGTTTCGCGCGCGTCTGTGTGCCTTCGCGGTGTCGGATTGTGTTCGCGCAGACTTCGAGCTGGGGCTCGAGCTGGACAGCGCGGAGGTCCGCGGGGTGCTACTCTACGAGGGCCACGAGTGGGGCCGGGTCGTGTTCGATTTCCTCTCTTAGTGCCGCGCATCTGTTATTCGCACATCTATGTTATTCTACGGATGGATATTTGGATACCCAAGCCTTGCAACTGCTGGTGCGAGTGTGGAGTAAGGGTCGCAGCTGGGGCGTGATTGCGATACCGATGGCATCGGCGGGCGATCAGTGCACCAGACCAGTCGAGTTGACGACGGGAGCAGGCCGCTCGAGCCGGTGTGTATCACCATGGGCTTGTAGGATCTAAAATTGTACGAGACGAAAAAAAAAGTGACGTGCGTGCGTCTTTGTCTCGATGGGATGCCGCCAGCGGTGCAGGACCGCGTACCGGGGACGCCCGGGGGGCGGAGGTGTACGTTCNGTGGCGCATGTGGCATGGGATCGCCCGACCGCCACACCCACCATGTCTCTCTCGTTGCCTCCGTTAACGCTGACGTGCTCGCTCTATCTGCTCCCGCACACCGCTCGCAATCGTATTGGCGGTGACGTGCAGCCGCTCCCGCTAATACGGGAATCGTCGACCTCCCGAATTTCATTTTGCGCTGCGGCGGGGGTGCCGCACCCCACGCAACGCAGCCCGCTCGCGCACGTCGATCGGGTGGCCTGGCTTTGCAAGCGGATGGCGTGTGCTATCTGATGTGATGCAAGGTGGGTGGATTTTGTTCGAGAGCGGACACTGGATAGGGTCGAGGAGGCGCAGGTCCGGCCGTGTGCTTATCTTTTCCGGGACGACGGATGTGCCCTGGTTGTGGGCGTCGTGGCTCGCGGTGCGGATGGGCCGGTGGTAGTTACTGGCCGGGGGATGCCGCGGGGATAGCCGAGCCTGAAGAGGACCGAACGCAACGACGAGCAGACCTGGCCAAGTTGCGAGCTGCAGAGACTCAGCGAGAGACGCCAATACATATCGATCTCCGCGTCATGTCAGCACCATCACATCCGCAAAATTCTTATAAAGCCCTCCTCCGCCCGCCCCGGCTGCCCAGTTCTCCCTCTCTTGCTCATGGCCCGCCTCCAGCCCCCCCTGCGCGACATCCCCACCGGCCAGCTCTACACCCTCCTCCAGCCCACCACCGTCCCCGCCACGTCAAGGGCCGCGCTCTTCGAGAACTGGGGCGAGACATTCCGGTGCCGACCGCTCTCCGTGTTTGAGCCCACGTCCGAGTATGAGTGCGAGCTCATTCTCGAGCTCGCGCGGCGTGAGGGCAAGACCGTGCGCGCGGTGGGCGTCGGGCACTCGCCGTCGGACCTGGCGTGCACGACGGGATACATGGTGCGGATGGGCAGGATGGACAGCATCATCGAGGTACGCCGGATGCTCGGAAGAGTGTTATCTTATTTGGCGCTGTTTGCTCCTCCGACCATCGATGTCCGGGAGATCTCCAGGCACGCTTGCTCATCTGCAATCTCTCAGCTCAATCCCGAGAAGCGCTGCGTCACCGCACAGGGCGGCATCATCCTCGCCACCCTCGCCGCCGCCCTCGATGACGCCGGCCTCGCCATGATCAACGTCGGCTCCATCTCAGAGCAGACCCTCGCCGGCATGGTCACCACCG
>SFCI01001252.1:0-10236 GCA_004681135.1 Hericium alpestre | reverse complement strand
CGGCACGCACCGCGCGGACTTCTGGCGCCACCGCGACTTCATGGACAGCGGCGCGTGGGTGTGGGAGCAGCTCGCGGCGTACAACCTCTGAACGAGCCGGCGGACCCGCGCCCGCAGACGGGGCTCATCCCGTTCTACGACCGCGCGATCAGCGCTATACATGCTATCGACGACCGGCATATTCTGTTCCTCGATGGGAACACATATGCGACGGATTTCTCGGCGTTCCCCGAGGACGTGAAGACGTGCTGGGGGGAGAATGTCGCGTATGCGATCCATGATTACTCCGTGTTCGGCTTCCCGAAGGGCGGTGTGTATACGGGAGACGCGGAGCAGCGCGAGAAGATGCGCCGGGGGTACGCGAGAAAGCGTGCGTGGATGGACGACCGCGGACTTTGTGTGTGGAGTGGGGAGTGGGGGCCTGTGTATGCGAGAGTGGAGTACGAAGGCGGCGGCGACGCAGCGCGAACGGACGAGATAAACACCAGGCGGTATGCAGTCCTCCGGGATCAGCTGGAGCTGTACCAGCAGGTAGGTCTGCATTGCTATATCCCCGGAGCCATACTGAGAGCCATGCAGGATCGCTTGAACTGGTCCATTTGGCTGTACAAGGACATCGGCTTCCAGGGAATGGTGCATGTCTCGCCGGAGACAAAATACGTGAAGCACTTGCGCCCATTCCTTCAGAAGAAACACCGGCTCGCCGTGGATTCGTGGGGTGCCGACAACGCGAGCGTGCAACATATCTACCAGCCAATTGTCGACCTGATAAAGGAAGCCGTCCCGAACGAAGAAGACCGGCGGCTCTATCCGTGGCCCGGATGGAGTCTGGAAGAGCGCGTGAATCGGCTGGCGCGAGCGACACTGGTCGCGGAATTTTTGGTGCGAGAATGGGCGGAGTATTTCAGAGGTATGGAAGAAGACGAGCTTGAGGAGATGGCGAAGAGCTTCAGGTTTGAGAACTGCTTGAAGCGGGAGGGGCTGAACGAAGTGCTGAGGGCGCATGCGAAGTTGGGAGAGAATTGATAAGGTCGTGTCCGGGACACGGTCAATAATTCAGAACATAAGATAGGTCATGTCGAACAAGAATATGCTGAGATGTACAGCCAACAGATACCATCGAGAAAGCTTTCATCCTTTGGCTTTCCCTTTGGACTTCGCATTTGCAGGGATATGTCGCCCGTTCTCATCGCGGCCCAGCAGAGGATTGAGCAGCCCCTCTTGATGCAAATGTTTGATGTATTCACGTATAAAGGGCTCGAAATCGTGGGTGCGTTGGATATTTTCGTCCTATATCATGCAGTCGTGTCAGTAAAGGGCCAGCCTTCTGCACGGAGAGTACGCACATGTCCAGTTCTCGCCTTGGAAATTTCATCCTCAACGGCCACTTTCGCCTGCAACCCGCTGTTCACACAGGCAGTCCATGCCTCTTTGAGTCTGTCTTGCGGAATACTGAGGATGGCCACCTGTTTCTGCATCATGTCGTGCCCGAAACCTGCAGAATAAGTGGGCCCTGGCACATCTGACTGCAGCGCGGTGGTGAATATTTCGGACGCATTCTCCAACATCGGATCGATCTACAATTCAACAAGCTCGGTTGAGAGCACACAACGAGAAACGCAAGTCCTACCTCGTTCCTCCACCCGGGACATTCTGCATCCAGCCTCCTCTCCAATGCTATTCGTTCCCTCTTTAACATCTCCAGTCTATCGCTTGCCGCCATATACCCATCGTCCACCACCGCCAGCAAGCTGAACCGGATGTCGCCCGCGCCCTCCGCCCTCCCTCCGTACTTCTCCATCTTCATCCGCAGCGCCGGCCGCGCGACATCCATCCAGCACTCCATCCCGCTCTCGAGCTCGCCGACCTCGAGCGGGCCCGACTTCAGCCCGTCGAGCTCCCAGACTTTGCCGTGCGCGGGCACGTATCCGATGAAGTGGTAGACCTCGTCGTCCTCGGACGAGTCGGCCGCGGGTTTGGATGGGCGGTCGCGAGATGCGGTGGTCGTCTTGCGGCGCTTTGAGGGGGGCGGCTTGGCGCTTTGTGATTTCTTGGAGGCGTCGAGCGTCGTGCGCGCGATGGAATTGAGGGCGCCGCGGATGTCGGCAGGCCTGGTCCATGATGAGAGACTCGCGATGCGTAACGTAGTGTAGCGCTTACCGGGCGAGAGAGTTGTGCGCTTCCCGAATGAAGTGTGAATTCGATATTGCGAGCCCTTTCATCTGCCATCTGAGATGAGAATGTGTCCACTGTTTGAGATGAAGGTAGACTCACGACGGACGACATCTCCTCCGTCTCCGCCCTAAACGCCTCTAGCTCCGGGCCCACATCGCACCCCGGGCAGTTCAGCAGCACGTTCAGCACTGCGGCCGATGCGCATGAGTCCTGGCTGAGCTGGTTCGCGAACCACACGCGCTCCGCGGCGGGGTCCGCGAAGTCCTGCGCGCGGTGCGTGTCCTTGTGCCAGAGGAAGCAGAAGATGAGCCCGTGCGGCTTGAGGTGGTTGATCGCCCAGGGCTCGATGTCGTACAGCTCGACGACTTCGAGGCCGCGGACGCCGAGGGTGCGGAGGAGGGTGGTGAAGACGCCTTAGGAGGTTAGGACGGAAGTGCGTCGGTCGCGGAGTGGGGTTGCTCACCTGGGTCGGACTCGATGACGGCGAATGGGCCGCCTACGAGGTCGAGGCCTCCTGTATCTTGAGATGGGGTTTGGTCCTTGTCTGCCATCACGGTGTCGCGGTCGACGTCGTCCATGCTACACGGTCGTGGTGTGCAAGAAAGCGGCAATGTGGCAGTTAACGTCAAGTTGACCCAGTGAAATGACCGACCTACATACTGTAAGATGATTTGATGACAACCTCAAGACTGGCGAAATTCTGCTTGATTGACGCTCACGAGCGTGCAACTCTCAAGTCGATCTGTGCTACTGTCTTGCTAGTCTCTTCATCTGCACACCTCGAGGAATTCGACAATTAATCTTCGAATTCTGCATGAATACATGCACTGTGCAGAGGTGGCCGAGTAACGTAATAAATCATTTAATGATCAAGAAGACCTGGCGATTCCTTGGAAATGCTCGTAAAAGACAGAAGGGCCATCTATAACAAAGCTATGGATGGTGGGTGCTGCCGCCTAATGGTACTACTTAGTACATGGTCATGATCGAAAAAWCCAAACCAAATGGGCCTGGGCATCGCGACCTTGTTTGGTCTGTCATTATGATTCATAATCCGAACTCTCCTGCTCCGCAGGGCCTCCAGACATCGTCCCATCGTTATGTTCGGCAACGACGACAGCGCCCTCAGCACCAGGCGTCTCATCAGCGTGGTCCTGATCTTCGTCAGATTTCTTCTTCTTTTTCTGCTTGGGCGGTGCTTCCGACGGATCTGGCATGTCAATGATCTCTGCAAACGTTTTATCATGAATTTTAGTAGGAGCCTGGTAGATTATAAGGCGCAATTAGGTACTCACCCTCTAGGAATAAAAACTCGTCTGTCTTGCGTACGACCAATGCTAGGCAGTACATCGTAGTCAAGAACCATATAAAACTCATCGCGACAGACCACGCACCGATGTCTTTCTGCTGCACCGTAGCTCGTTTCTCTCCAGCTGCGATGCGCTGGCTGGCTTCCGCCAGTCTCATGATAAACTCCTCCGTTGCCACTGATATGAGAAAGATCACATCTTTCGCGACAATGGGTAGCTCCTGCAAATCAAATCCTAGCCTGTGAGCACCAGGAAACTTGAAGACGCGAGGAAGCGCACCTCGTCTGCCTCCAGTACCTTCAGCACCCTTGCACGTGGTATCAATGAGCTCCCCTTTTTCCGAACTGATGGCATTATCTTCTTGACCGCGTTGGGATCTTTTCGTTTCTTTGCCTTTTTTGCACCCTTTCCGTCGCCCTGTCCGTCGCCCTTCCCCGTCTCCTCCGACTCTTGGGCTTCCGGTTCCGTCATTGCAATATCAGCACCACGAGTTGGGGAAGTCGGGGGATTCTCCTCGTCGGACATTAGTCGAAAATATTGCAGAGGTAGGATTCGACTGAAAATTATTAGTGGGGATCGCACATCGAAGGCGTTCTCGATGATACAATCGCGGTCGAGGTCGAAAACAAAGTTGTCGGACGCGACGCGCTAGAGGCACGACGCGTCTGTGGCGCTAGTTGATTCAACCAACAGATCATTTTTTCGTTCTCACCTGGCGACCACAACCTCGACTTACAACCAGCGTATCTATTGTCTTGCACACATGTAATTTTTTAGAAAAACTTATTACACCGGTGCTCTGATCTTATAGGATCCGATCATTGACATCAGCACCCCGGAGAAACAATGGACGAACGCCGGCGTTACTTCTTCGCTCCTCTTTATACCCCACGTACCCCGCACCGGGCGGCCCTGAGGCTCAGTCAGTTCCATCTCATGACCACGGCCTTTGACGGACGAAAAGGTATAAAAGACTACACATGAGAGAGGGATGTCCAATTCCTCTCTCACAGACCCTCTGTCATGGCGTATCTCAAAGTCTCGGGGACCAAGGTTGTTGACAAGGACGGTAAGGAGGTCATCCTGCGCGGCGCAGGCTTGGGAGGATGGATGAAGTGAGTCTCATGGTGCTCTGCTTCGTTCAATCTCTAAATGGCATCGGTAGCATGGAGAATTTCATCTCAGGTATGTCTCAGATGGCGAAAGATATGCCATGCATCAGAAATAACTGTGTTTCGCAGGCTACCCCGGCTGCGAGTTCCAGATCCGTGAGGCGCTGACGGAGGTCGCTGGCGCCGAAAAGTCAGATTTGTTCTTCGACAAGGTATGTCCTCGTAAGTTCAAGCCCCGCCGTTGGCCTCGGTACTAAGGTCTAATCGTTGTCAGTTCCTCGAGTACTTCTTCCAGGAGAAAGACGCACAGTACTTCAAGAGCCTCGGCCTCAACTGCATCCGTCTGCCCTTCAATTACCGTCACTTTGAAGGTACCCCTCTATGACCTGCTGCACGATCATATCTGATCGTGCCATGCAGACGATCTCAACCCTCGCGTCCTCAAACCCGAGGGCTTTAAGCACCTCGACCGCGTGATCGACCTCTGCGCCGCGCAGGGCATCTACACCATCCTCGACCTGCACACCGCGCCGGGCGGGCAGAACGTGGACTGGCACGCGGACGCGGGCACGCACATCGCGAACTTCTGGCTGCACAAGGACTTCCAGGACCGCGCGGTGTGGCTCTGGGAGCAGCTCGCGGCGCACTACAAGCAGAACACGTGGGTCGCGGGCTACAACCCGCTCAACGAGCCCACGGACCCCTCGCACACGCGCGTCATCCAGTTCTACGACCGCGTGTACGGCGCGATCCGCGCGGTCGATCCGGACCACGCGATCTTCTTCGACGGCAACACGTTCGCGTCCGACTTTTCGCACTTTGGCGGTATCTATAAGAAGTGGGTGAATGTTGGGTATGCGATCCACGATTACTCGCTGTTTGGGTTCCCTGCGTCGCCCGAGCCGTACGTCGGCAGCCCCGAGCAGCAGCGCAGGCTCAGGCGCAGCTACGAGAAGAAGCGCCAATGGATGGACTCGCATGGGCTGTGCGTGTGGAACGGCGAGTGGGGCCCTGTGTACGCGCGGACGGAGTACGAGGGCGTCAAGACGAATGAGATCAACGAGACGAGGCTTCRGGTTTTGAAGGACCAGCTGACGATCTACAACAAGGTTCGTCAGCCTCGTTCCATCATGCTCAGCGTCACTCATAGCGTTCATAAACAGGACCGCCTCAGCTGGAGCATCTGGCTGTACAAGGACATCGGCTTCCAGGGCATGGTCCACGTCTCGCGCGAGACGCCGTACATGCAGCTCTTCAAGGACTTCCTCGCTAAGAAGCACCGGCTCGCCGTCGACGCCTGGGGCGCGGACGTCGCGCAGGTGCAGCACATCTACCAGCCGCTCATCGACCACATCCTGCAGGAGATCCCGCCGCAGTTCCAGAACCTGTACCCGTACCCGGTCTGGAAGCTGAGCGACCGCGTCGGCCGCCTCGCGCGCGTCATCCTTATTTCCGAGTTCCTCGTGAAGGAGTGGGCGGAGCACTTCCGCGGGAAGAGCGCGGAGGAGATCGATGAGCTCGCGAAGAGCTTCGCGTTCGAGAACTGCTTGCACCGCGATTCGCTCAACAAGATCTTGACGGACAACGCGAGTCTGGTGGCTGAGCAGTGAAGTGGTGATTGCGGCGTAGGGAAGAAGTTAGCTCCGGTGTAAGTACTTATCCGACGTATATATAGAAAGTGGAGGTCACGTTTCAATGCGAGTCTGCCATGGCGCTCTAGGCTGCTTCGGCGGTTAGAAATGTGGTTTTGAGTCTCACCAGTTTTCTGCTTCGGGATACTGTGATGGGTGTTGATGGTATGTTCTATTCGCCAAGGCCATGTTCATCATTTTCCGCTAACATCGCCTTTTAGCCGCCCTCCACGGCGCCAGATGACTGTCTTGCGCCCCACACCGGCGTACATCAGGCTGTGCAATACTACAGACCTCACATTTTCTAAGACAAGCTCGAACGCGTCAGCCTCGCTGTGACCCCGTATGATCTCATCCTGAACAATCGTTGCTATACGCACCAATAATGACAACAATAAGCAGCGAGGACAATAGTCCCGACCGCGTGTATGGTCGGAGCGCGATTTTGCCATCCTCGTGGCGTCTTGACCCTCCGCCGGAGAATAAAAGCGCGCAGCTGGTGGATCAGACGAAACGATCATTATCGCCCTTCGCATCGCAAATACCTGCAACTCACGCTAATTTGCCCTCCGGCGACGTAATGACGCCTGGGCCCTCTTCCGAATCGGACGCCAGGACACGAGCTGCACAAGAGCGAGAGATCGATGCTCGTAAGCCGTATGTGAGCTATTTTTTGTCATGTGATGTGTCGAACCTTCTTATTGATGTCTTATGGGTCCGTCTAGTGGGATGCCCTCAATCATGGAAGTAGATTCTTTGAAGACGGGCTGAATCATTATGAAAGGGCGCACGATGAGGATCGGCATCACCACGACACAGCGCACCGGCCAGATCGTCCCAGTGCGGGAGCAGGTATCCGTGAACCTGAGCATACCCCGAAGCATACCAGTCAGGCCCCGAAGCATACTAGCCTTGCTCCGCAGCATGCTAGTGAAGTCCCGAAGCATACTAGTCAAGCCACGAAGCATACCAGTTCTGCCCAGCATGCCAGTTCTGCCCCGCATAGCAGCCCTGCCCCGAAGCATACCAGCGCTGTCCCGAAGCATGCCAATCCCGCCCCGAAGCATGCCAATCCCGCCCCGAAGCATGCCAATCCGGCTCCGAAGCATACCAGCCCAGTTCCAAAAATACAGGTTATCAAGGTGCGTATCCATGATAGTCCACGGACAATACAGCACACCCACAACATCTGATACGCAAGTGTTTCTTGTCAGTATAGCGACTATAACAACTGGTTGCAGACCGAACACCCAAACAAGCACGGCGATTCTAGTCGTGAGGTACGCTTTCCCTCTTCGACGTGCGCTTGACTTGCTGACTTGGGTTGATTCGCAGCAATTGGATCGCCGGGACCGTAGTAAGGACCCTACCAGCAAGCCGAGTCCAAAGGTCTGTTTCTGGCCAGTGCGAGAAACAAAACAAATGGACTGACTGACTGACTGCTCAGCACGACGATCAGGCTCACCATCATGCCCGCCGCGCTACCGTTGACCAACCTGTGTCACCTACCAAAGCTGAACATTCATCCAGACATGCCAGAGCTGAAAGTTCTACGGACCATCGTGATGAAGCGAGAAGACAGCGCGCGACGGCTGTCCTCCCTGCTCAGGCTGCGGAACAGCAGGCAGACGCAAGGAAACGTAACAAGCTCAGGAAGGCTCCACCATCTCCGGGTATCAAGAGATAGCGAAGTCCTTGAAGCGACCTATATATTGCCTTGTCCAGGACCTTCGGGTTTCGAACTAGCTTCGGGTTCTTTCTACCAAGACCTGTATGTGTGAGCAGCCCAGGACGGTTGTTTATATGAATATTATACCACTAGAGAATCCTATATGTGACCACGGTCGTGATTCGCTGGATGTGCCTCTTGTTTGTAAGTCACTTTTGTCTTGCACGAGTAGCAGTTGTCAGCTACAATGAGCTACGCCTCGACTGATCAGTCACTTATGTACCTACACCGTCCGCAAAGGCAGAATTTCCGAATTTAAGCAGACCCATACGAATAGGCCCACGATAAATTTACAGTTGCATCCACACAGCTGATATTGCACACTAGTATCTCTCCTCCACGTCCCGATGTATTCAAGCAGCAGCAGACATGCTTGGGATCGAGCGCAGATAATCAACTTAATCAACTCTACAGAGATTGACATCCGTTGCGCCGCTGCGGGGATGCGGTATCCACTTCAGCTCCTCCTGAAAGGCGTGTGAGTGACAATACTAGCTATGAAGAGAACATAAGTCGGACCTTGAAGAGGCGCATGGTTCTGATTCGGTTCAGCTCGTCAAGCCCGAAGCGGTGGTAGATCCCAGCGGGAACGACGAGCAGGTCACCGGGGGTGACGTGAATGCGAATCCAGTTGTCTGGAGGATGCTCTGTGATGTGGAGGCATTGTCTTGGATGTTAGTGAAGAGCCAGTCGAAGGAGAAGCCAGACTTACCGCGGATGTCGAAGTATCCCGCACCGTCAAGGATGTAGCGAATCTCTTCGTCCTCATATAGATGCATGCCTTTAACAGAAACACACACCGTGGCCAACAAGTAAGCTCACTTTAAACCGATAATCCTCATGCACTTACTCCTCATAAAACATCTTTAGCTTCGACTCATACGCATCGCCGAGTCCCTCCTTGGTAATGTTGATCACCTCCCGGTTCTTGTAGCTCTTCTCCTTGGCGACACTGTCGATCTCGCCCTGCCAATTTCCAGCCTCGTCGATCGGGATTATTTTCCAGTGCAGAACTCCCAGGGCGCTGAGATGCTCCTCCGACACGGCGCGACCCGAGTCGTGCAGCGCGCATTGATCGCCAGTGAGGTTGTCAAAGTAGTATGCTCGCATTTTCTGTAGGACTTGGCGTCACGAAGGTTGATGGGATAGATGCGTGGAAGAGAGCAGACAGTCGGTATGTGGAGAGCGAAGGGCCGGAAAGGCGATCGACGGAAGCATCGGCATCCCGAAGGACCTGCAGACAAGATCATGATTCATCTGGAGGAACTATCGATGATCACGCTGCCATAGTGCTGCCATCCTTCATGTAAATGACTGTAAAAATGCTTGGCACTGGCACTGGACAACGAAAGGGATGTGAGGATCGAAGACCGCATTACCTGTCGATATCATGCGTAGGTTCAGCGTAACCAAGAAATGCCAAGAAAAACAAATGCTTGAATCACATACCACAAACAATCCGCATTCGCTAGAAGCATGCCTGTGCGAGGCTGTTGCACAGAAGTGTCGAGCATGGCATCCTTGGGGTTAGCTCTTGAAAGTGGAAGTCTTGACAGAAGCCTTGAAACGCGTACTTGATACTGAGGCAATTGGGCGGGTGGCGCTGCGACCAAGCAATCCCTGGATCTTGTTCTGGGGGCAAATCACTTCGCCATGCGGGTAGAAACTTGTATGGTGCTTGTCAGATGCATTTGAACTGAATGGTGTCAAAGCCTGTGCCACAAAGACCGCGACAGGCAATAAAGTGCAATATAAGTCGAGCAGAAAAATACGACTCCTAAACACCGGGGCGACTAAAACTGTCACGTAGACCGAGGTTATTGAACCAGAGGATAGCTAAAAGAAAGTCCCCAAAACACAGATGAGACAATCAGAACACGAAGATACAATAGCGACAAGACGAACGAAGACGAATTAGATAGTTCGACCCACGTCAAGCGGATCCTCAGTAAGAATGAATGGCACTCCAACGCAGAGTCCTCACACACAAACCCCAAGAACAAGTTCAGAACTTCCGCACCAGCTTCGGCACCGGCGGGATCTCCTCCTCGCCRCCGTACATGGTCCCGACACGTGCGACGAACTGGCGGCGCACCTCGCCGCTGCGCTCGTCGTCCAGGAAGCTCTCCCGCCGGCTCCACAGCGACATCTGCCCGTCCTCCGAGTCGAAGTAGTACGAGTCGACGCACGACCCCCGCCGCCGCGTCTCCAGCGTCGGCGGGTACATCGAGCGGTCGTCATCGTCGTCCACCACCTCCGTCTCGGGCGGATACGCGCCG
>SFCI01001251.1:0-10240 GCA_004681135.1 Hericium alpestre | reverse complement strand
CGACCGACGCGGAGATCGAGGCGTATGCTCACGCGGGCACGAGCTCGATCTTCCACCCCGCGGCGACGGTGCCCATGGGCCCGCGTAACAGCAAGACGGGCGTGCTCAACCCCGATCTCACGCTCAAGGGCGCCATCGGCCTGCGCGTGTGCGATGCGAGCGTTGTGGTGCGTTTCTCGCTCGCTTGGAGTTGTGGGACCGAATGTTGATATTGCGCACAGCCGAACATTCCGCAGTCGCATCCTCAGGGACCGTGGTACGCGATTGCTGAACGTCTCTCGGACTTGATCAAGGAGGCCAATCAGTGAAGGCGCCTGAAAGCGTTGCCAGGATGAGCTCGTATCGTTCGGACTAGTATCTATCTGAATGCAAACGCCGTCGTTTGCTGTCCGCTCTCATTTTTATTTCAGCCTGTCCATAATCTATCTAATTCGGTTCCAGGATAAAACCTATCATTCTCTATCGCAACTATTGCACTTCTATAGCAATACGTACCTATATTACATCGACATGCTCATAGTTATTCTTGTGTAGTTCCATTCCAAATTGGTATTCCATTTTCATTGACAATGCTTTATACCCCGCGGAGGCGAAGCTGTGAGTCGACGGCGAAGAAGGTAATGAGAGCAGAAATAGGCATTCAACTTGCCCAGTCGTTGACTTTTTTCTTTGGGAATTCGGCAAGATTCATTTCGACCGAGGTGTCGCAGCGTGTTCCTCAGAACATGGAGTTTTGTACATGGTGACATTCGGATATATACGATGTCCTGTGCCTGGCGCGGGCGCTTGAGCCGGCGCCAACAGTGAGTCTGACGAATGCGGTGGACTTGAACCTTCCCTGTCGTCTGTGAGCAACAGCCAACGAACCGTGTTTGCAATGCCGGAGCGTATCACGATTTGATCATGGACACATGGTCTGGACTATCAGCTTTTTATGACTTGGATTTTCACTAACTCTTGGAAGATAGGTTCTGCTGGTTCTTTCGAATGGCGCCATGGACAGGTTTCATGCGGACTCCCTGCTGGCTGCACTTTGGTGCAGTCTGATAGATTTCAAGTCATCATTCGGCTCTTATGCACCATACTTGAGCTGCACCAAGGTAAGATCAATAACTGGCGTTTTCATCGCTAAAAGTAGCGAAGCATCTCGTCACTGTACTTTTAACAACCTGCAGCCTTGCGACAAGAATGGGCACGAGTCCTAAAATGTCCTTGCTGTCAGCATCGCTTGTGCCGAATATTATGGCAGGATGGTAGATGGAAGACTTGAAGACTGTTAGTGCGAAGCTCGGCGCCGCCCACCTCCGGCTAGGAAGCGAACGACTGCCTGGAAACAACATCGGGATTAGCTTGGATTTCTTCACGTTGTTTCGATGCACATGATTTCCGCCCGCCATGCATGTATTCATCATCTATTGAGCTCTTGAGCTCCAGTTGTCTGTATTTCGCATCGGACCACGTAGCCAACGCCTTAAAAGCGAGTGCGTATTTTTTTACCTCTTCCGCATCCCCCACAACCCATTCACTTCGGCGCCATCGATATGCGCGTCAGCTTTTCGAGTCTCACACTCCTCCTTTGTCTTTCCAGAGCTGTCGTTCCTGCGTTGGCAGCGCTGTACGAGGATCCAAAGGATGTGCAGCACAAGAAGTACGATTACATCGTCATTGGAGGTGAGCACTCTTAAACCGATGAGCTAACTTAGGTCTGACGAAGTTGTTATCGAGCCGGTGCTGGAGGCGCCGTAGTTGCTGCTCGTCTTTCGGAGGTCCCGCATTTCAAAGTGCTCCTGCTGGAGGCTGGCCCCAGGTTCGTCCTCTTCAACTTCACGTCCCATAATTCGACTCACGGGTCTTTACTGTTAAGTGACGAGGGTAACCTCGGCGTCGCAATTCCTTTCATGGATGTCAATCTGGCGCCCAAGACTCCGCTCGACTGGAACTATACGACAGCAGGACAAGCTGGTCTCTATAACAGAACCATTGACTACTCTAGAGGAAAGATCCTGGGCGGATCAACGTCCATCAGTACGTATCGTCTTTTACACAGATGTTCTCAGCGAAGTCTCAGTACTTCGATTAGATTTCCTTTGTTACAATAGAGGGCCTAAGGACGACTGGGAGCGATACGCCAGAGTCACAGGCGATGATGGCTGGTCTTGGAACAAGATGCAGTATTACTTCAAGAAGGTAACGAGTCACATACAGGAAGAATATTTGCAGACGTTGACGATTTCTAGGCGGAGTGGCTTACGCCCCCTTCCGACGGGCACAACACGACGGGCCAGATCGACCCATCCATTCATGGCCTCACTGGGCCTTTGTCAATTACTCTGACTGGACATGAGCTAGGAATTGACAATATGACTGTGGAGGCCTCACATCAGCTTCCCGAATTTCCGTACAACGTTGACCAGAATTCAGGCGAAATGTTGGGCATCGGTGCGCGCCTACTCANANGCATTCCTTGGTCTACAGGGCTCATCTTCACGTTTTAAAGGATATACGCAGAGTACAGTCCTGAAGGGGCAGCGTCACAGCTCAGCAACGGCGTATTTAGATCCTGCGCTTAAGAGAGCCAACTTCGATGTCCTTGTCAATGCACAAGCCACGAAATTATTCCCGACAGGACACATACTTGGTACATCTGTCTTCCACGGTGTCGAATTTGCATCGTCTGCTGACAGTGAGTGCGAGCGTTGCTGCCATCGTTCATGGATCCTGACCAGATGAATAGGTCCTCGTTATAGGTTGAAGGCACGCAGGGAAGTCATTGTCTCTGCTGGTGCAGTCGGCTCGCCTCAGCTCCTCCTGTTATCTGGAATCGGACCTAAGGAAGAACTTCGTGCCGTCGGTGTCAGGCCCATTGTGGATTCGCCTCACGTTGGGAAGAATTTGCAGGACCATCCTCTACTCTCAAATACGTGGACTGTCAATTCTACGGGATCTATCACCATCGACGATGTTCGACGCAACGGTACTCTTCAGGGTCAGCTATTGCAGCAGTGGAACACCACCCGCACCGGTTTGTTCTCCATCGGTAATCCGAATTTTCTCGGATGGGGAAGGGTGCCGAAGGATGCTGGGATATTTGATAAAGGGGGAGATCCGTCATCTGGTCCTCACAGCCCTCACTTCGAATTCCTCATCTTCGTGAGTCATTTCTTACTGCCGCAGAAGGATGGTTCCTGATCATTCTTCTAAGGATGGCTTCGTATCATTCTTTGAACCTTCTCCGTCGACGGCCATTACATCACCGTTTTGACAGCATTGATCTCACCTGCTGCTCGTATGATCCGTTTTCTCATCCCTCGCTCATCGCTGGAGTTCTCATCTCTTTCCAGGTGGAAGCGTGACTCTCAAAGACACTGACCCCTTCACACACCCTATCGTCGACCCAGGTGTTCTCGACTCTGACATAGACATCAAGGTCATGCGTGAAGCAGTCAAAGCTGCCCGGCGCTTTATCGGCGCTCCGGCCTGGAAAGACTACATTACAGGGGAATACGGCGCTTTTGCACAGGCTCACACTGACGCCGAGATCGAGGATTATTCCCGTAAGAACACGGGAGTAGTTTTCCATCCTACCGGTTCCATCGCCATGGGCTCCAAGGATAGAAATGATGCCGTCCTAAACCCCGATCTGACGGTCAAAGGCACAAGGGGCTTGAGAGTTGTGGATCTGAGTTCGTTGGTGAGCTCTCTTTAATAACCTTGATTATCGGGACAATCTCCTAATCAAGCTTTCTTGTAGCCTTTCATTCCGGAGGCACATCCTCAAGGCCCGGTGTATGTCATGGCCGANCGCGCTGCAGACCTCATCAAAGCCGCGGCTCACCATCATGAACACCACAATCCCCTCACGGACTACGTNCAACAGGTTCTCCNGAGTCTGCACGATGAGTTCTGATTGTACTTTTTGGACATTGCCGGCGCAGTCCCGCTTTTTTTTAGACTCCTCATTACGAGCCGGCGTACTTCAATTCCCGAGGATATAAACTTGCTTGACGCTTACTTTNTCATNAGATTGCAAGGCATAAGATCTTGAGATCTGTCATTCNGTCCGGTGCGGAAGCCAGAAGGATATAACTGCTAGCAAGAAGACGCCGNATCCACCACTCGTGATCACTNAATGGTGGCTCTTGAGTCTTCAAGCGCTGAAATCGCATCCTTCCCTTCTTCGACTCCCGANGTTCGCACCGTCACAGCGCTATGAGTCCCATGCATCTTTGAGGAAGCTCCTTACAGCCATGGGAAGCGCTTCACAGCAATACTCTGATTCCGCTGAGGATGGCTCATTATATCTCTGGTCNAGCACGCACTTGGCGCGCGTTGCGTGTCACTAGTGTCGCGCTGATACTGGTANGCCAATCGTTCTTAGAATTGCGAACCAGCACTGCATCACCGAGATTCGAAAGAATTCTCTCATATGGCGTNAGGAACNTCAAGACTNTCTCAGGTATGTCGCCTTGTGACAACNAGCATCTTATTTTGTCTTCACTCAGGTCCTGTTCNCAGCAGAACATGACAGCTACGGCTCTATCCCAGTAATGGATCCGTCGCATCGGTGGCCCCTTGGCTCACTATTAGAGTTTGTTTCACGAACTTGTATACCGNATCATCAATGTTACCAACGGCCGCAACGGCGNAGTCCGTCTNTAACGGTTGTGCAGCANTCACCGGTACCGGGCGGGCTTGCCTACAAGTTTCATGAGCATCAAATAGTGTCCAGGCTTCACAGCGCATCATAAATTTGCGGGAGCCATCATCCGCTCTCGTCATAGTNGCGCGTTTTGCATCCNGGAATCCATCGACTGACGCCCTTATCCTTCCGTATTATATATANGAGATCAGTCTTCAGATGTGCTAGCCTTACCCGGTCCTTCCTGAAGATCTTGCTTCCGGGATGTTGTTACGAACATTCACTACTGTTGCTTCCGCNATTACGCCCTCGGTCTGGGCAAAGCTCTACACTGACCCNTCGCANGTGCCGAGGACATCTTATGACTACGTCGTCATTGGTGGTACGCANNCCTTGTCGTTCTTTACAGCAGCTGTTCGATTTCATCTTTCCATCGTACAGCTGGGATCGGGGGCGCCGTCGTTGCGAGCAGGTTATCAGAGAATTCGAGTNTCAATGTGCTGTTGTTAGAAGCTGGGATCAGGTGAGCTTAAACTTGCCGACTTCTGACGCTCAATAAACGGTAGTCTATCAGCGATCAGAACGTCTCGTTAGTGGAGGTCCCTTTCTTGGATACACAGACGCCGGCCTCATTTGTGGACTGGAACTATACGACCACGCCTCAGCCAGGATTGAACGGTCGCGCCATTGAATATCCATGCGGAAAGGTACTTGGAGGAGGTTCTTCAACTAGTNAGTCATAACCTCGACCAAACCGTTCAGTTATAACTCGCTTATCTATTTCTGCCTAGACTTTATGGGATGGAATCACGCTTCAAAAAATTACTGGGATCGGTTTGCTAATGTGACAGGTGACTATGGATGGTCATGGNAGGCCGTTCAACCGTATTTCGATAAAGTGAGCTTTCCGACAGGGCTTGCACGTTGATTTTTTTCATCGCTAACATTCACGGACAGGTTGAGAAACTGACTCCGCCGAGTGACGACCATGACATGACTGGTCAAATAAATCCAGCTGCTCACGGCACCTCGGGTCCGTTGGGTATTTCCGTTGAAGGATTTTCCTTGCCTACCGACGAGCGCGTGATTGGGACCACACAGGAGCTATCGTCAGAGTTTCCCTTTATTGTTGACCAAAACTCGGGAATTCAGATCGGGGTTGGTACGTTCGCATACGCTATTCACATCAGTCAGAGATCCCTCATGATTCACCTTGCGGTAGGCTGGACGCAAAGCACAATCAGCAATGGCTCGCGCACCAGTTCTTCATCGGCGTATCTCACGCCAAACCTGCATAGACTCAACTTGGATGTCGTGGTCAACGCTCAGGCTACGCGACTGGTTGAGACGCATCGCGAGGACGGCTTGCCCTCATTCCAAGCTGTGGAATTTGCTCGGTCTGCTACTAGTAAGACATTCATGGATTGAAATGGCATGGATTAATGCTGACTACTCAATCTGCAGGTGAACGTTTTGTAGTAAATGCGACCAAGGAAGTGATCCTGTCCGCCGGCTCCGTCGCTTCTCCGCAACTACTGATGCTATCCGGCATCGGTCCATCCGCACAATTGGAGGCTGTTGGTATCCAGACTATCGTTGACGCGCCAAGCGTCGGTCAGAACCTGCAGGATCATCCGCTTCTCTCCAATTTCTGGTCTGTCAATTCCACTGGTTACTTCACCATTGACGACATCAGGCGCAACACGACGCTCTTCAACGAGCTGATGGCGGAGTGGCAAGCAGAGAGGCAGGGCATGTTCGTGCTCGGGAATCCCAATCAGCTGGGGTGGAAGCGTGTCCCTTCGAACGCATCGATTTTTGATACGGTCCCTGATCCTTCGTCGGGGCCATTCAGTCCGCATATCGAGATGTTGCCTTTTGTTCGTGTTTTTCCTCCTCAATTCCTTTTCGATGCCTGACAGTTCAAATGCGTGCAGAATGGCTGGGTATCCTACGTCAATCCCCCACCCGCGACTGGCCATTATCTCACTATGTACCTGGCAATGGTCTCACCTGCCTCTCGTAAGTCATATCGGTTGTTCTCTCCATCGTTGTCTCATTCATTTCGCATAGGCGGCAACATCACGCTGGCCTCATCAGATCCGTTCATTTACCCCATCATCGATCCCAACCTCCTTGGACACGAGTTCGACAAGTATGCGATGCGCTTCGCCATCAACGCGTCGCGCGCTTTCACGGCAGCGCAGGCGTGGAAGGGATGGATCATCGGAGAAGCTGGAGATCTTCCGAACGTGCATACTATCGAGGAGCTTGACGCGTACGCGGCTAACAACACGGCTAACATCTTCCATCCCGCTGGGACTGTCGCTATAGACTTCGTCGGAGGGCAGGGCGTGTTGAATAGCAACCTGACGGTGAAGGGGACGAGAGGTCTAAGAGTTGTTGATCTCAGCGTCGTGGTAAGCCTGTCGATAGTGTTGTCGCAGAGTCGAGAACGATGGACTAATATCGACGTTTTCAGCCCTTTATTCCGGAAGCGCACCCGCAAGGCGCCGCCTACGTGATTGCAGAGCGCGCTTCAGACCTTATCAAGGCTAGCCACTGACAATGGTGCCAGTTTTGTTCTTCCGCCACCTCCTCTTCTATTCGTCCGTTTACTCCACACAACTGATTCACGACTGCCATATGCGAGAACAGATGGCACGTAGAAGCTTCGGTAGCAATCCGAAGCTACAAGTACACACAGCATCTTCTGCCATATAAAGTCCTTTCTACCCTATTCTATCAAATGCTATCAACTATAAGCAACTCCACAAGATACGTCTCTGCGTAAGGATCGGGTAAATCACGCACAACGATACATCATATACACGATGAATTACTGTCATCCGGCTGGACATCTCTACGACCTACTTACATCATATGAGCGGCTCGTCCTCGTCCATTTCCTTATCTTCGTCCTCCATCTCAGTTAAGATTGGCCCGACATCACCGCCACCACCATGCTGCTAGATGGAAAAGGCATCAGTAAGGAAGGATGTAGTTTAATGGAACGCACTTCATTATGCTGCTCGGGGTTTGAATCACAGCCGTCGCGTTCAATAATGCCCTTGCTGCACTCCCTAGTCAAACCGACCGGTGCAGGGTCCGCAGAGGGATCTTCAGAGGTTGATACATGTGAAGATTCACCCTTCAGTCAATGTCAATGAACCTATCGCTTATGAAGCAAGAGCAACAAATTTACTGAGAGATTTCTCAGGGACAACAGCACTCCCTCTCCTTTGCTGGGCCAGTCCAACGCTGCTTGTTCTTTGCACCAGTTTAACCAGGTCCAAGGGTAAGTTTTCCAGTCTTCCATACGTGTGGGCCATCGCCAAATGTCAATTGCAAGAATTGCGACGTCTTCGGCGAGTTTAGGTTCCAATACGGACTGAATTCCGGAATTGACGTGATCCTGGTCACACAGGATTGCCAGTGAAAGAGCCAAAGCCTGTGCTTCTTTGCTTTGGTCGTCGACCATAGCATACAGCGATGCGCAATCGCGACAAAAATCTGCAAACCCGAAGAGCTCGTCTCCGGAAGGCCACCGTCGTAGTTCGCCGTCATCCCCGGAAGACGGTCCCGAGGCAAGACGGTTCGTCAAAAGCGGTCCGTCACCCTCTTCAGAGAATCGCCGTGATTCGTCACCATTGTCTAGGGGTAACGATTCTAATGGACGAGGATGTGCTTGGTGTGGAGGGACGGCATCAATCCAGGGAATCCAAGAAGGCAGGCAGGACCAAACGACGTCAAGCGGGACTATGGCAATGAAAGTCTCGGACGGAATGAATACCGGTACGATCACCTCCTGGGAGCAGCTGGCGTAGTTATGCAGTCTCCGAAGATCGGGATCACTCAGAAGATCGCCCAGCAATATGTCCCTGCCAGACAATACCCGTGCGTCACTGAGCAACGCACTTTTCATGACAATGAGGAGTAATTTGTTGTTCTCCTTATGCGCATCTCCTCTTTGGTATCGCCTCTCAGCCTCCCAAAAAACCCACGCCAGATTGAAACTTGCGGATACAAAATGCGTAGTCGGTGGCCTGAGCTTCCACATCCCCACATGTTCTATAACTTGACGTCTGTACTGATCCGGGTCTTCATTAATCATCTGTGATTGTGCGCTAAGAAGCTTGTCTTTGGAAAGAGACACCTGAGAGTATGCCGACGCGACTAATCCTACAGGTGTAAGCGTGGTGTTGCCACCGTTCGATTCTGGCTGCAAGCGAAAAACGAGTGAATTGGCCTTCGATAACTCCGCGTAAGTCTGGAAGCGCATAATTCCACGTAGCCTGAGGGTGGACGAGTCGCTCTCGTGATCCATGACTTCAGAAAATGCGTATAAGCTGCCGAGAAGTTAGTGAGATCTCCGGACATAGAACCATAATTCACGAACAGGATAACTGAGTCAAAAAGCCAAGACCAAAGATCGTCGATTGCTGCTGAGTCGAGTCAATCCTGGGACGGAGCAATTGGAATGCAAGAGGGGAGAAGTTTGACAGTTGGTTGTGGTAAGATGGGGAGAAATTTATGGCCTTCTGGAGTATCGACTCGGGTCAGTAGAGTTGTTGATCACAGTCAACAGGATCAAACAGCGCTCTTGATACAGAATACGTCCTAGCGCCCTATTGCCGCTCAACTCCTGCCGTAATTGATGCCCGACGCGGGTACTTGCGTCCAACAACGCTATGGACGCATTCCATCCGAAACTGACAGATCATGGGTGACCCTGCCATGGACGAACTGTCAGAGATTGGTACGTGGGTCAAACGCCGGCGTGCCCCAAGGGGACGAAGTTATGAGATCAGATTCTTGCGCTGAATATTTACTTGCATTACCTAGAAGTGAAACAAGATCCTGGCGAGCTTGAGGAAGACGTCAGCCCTAGAGATCGAGGGGAAAGAGACAAGTCGCCTACCCCGCACGTCGACGTGGGCGTATAAGGTTATCCTGTGAGCTGTGAGCTGCACAATTCAGTTCGAACCACAGCCTACATGAAATGGATTTACCTAGAGTGAACCATCCCTGCACCGTCGCCCGAAAGCAGAGTAGACTCACCCTTCGTGCCTCATGATCGTCTTGTCTGGCATCCTACAACTTCAAGTATTGACTAGGGGCAACGCTCAGCTAATTTAAACTCCGAAGCGTCCACGCGTTTTCGGCCTTAAGCGCCCAAAAAAGTGGCCCCGGAAAGAGGTACACTTTGAGTGCCTTCATCCCCTTTGAATCTCTCTGGAAGACGAGTAGCAGGTGGTCTGATATTGTGCTCGAGAATATGCGTTGGATGAAATATTGAGATGTGCATCCAGAAGAGCGCTTTTGAGCTCAAATCAAGATAAAATAATTCATCCAACAGACATTACTCAAGAGGATCATAGACGAGCAGTCATGCACTTCCGGTCGCGGCCCGAGCATTGTGGAAGTCGGAATGTGTACCTCTTCGCCGCGAGGAAGAGAGCTCGACGCGTGTTACGTAAGCATGTCGCGTCGCGTCGCGCGCGTCCTCCGCCTTTTTTTGACCGCGTTTCCCAACATATTCTGTCCCTAGACACCTCAACTTAGCTGTTTCACCTTACGGTATAATCTGTGGCACCTGAT
>SFCI01001250.1:0-10246 GCA_004681135.1 Hericium alpestre | reverse complement strand
TCCAACGAACAATTCATGGTGTGTCTGAAATGCGATATGTGATCTTCTGCCCGCTGACCTGTGATTTTACATAGCACGATTAGCAGCCGTAATGACAATCAATCGCAGCAAGAAAGCCTACCTTTCCCTCATACATCAACTGCAGGCCCTCTGCGACGCTAGCCAGGCCCTTCGGCATGATCAGCAGCGGGTTCGGCTTGACCTTACCCGTGGCTACGATCTTAGTGATGAGCTTCGCGTAGTCCTTCCCCTGCTGGATCTTTGCGTCCGTGACGGTGTACGGATACGGGAATTCATAGCTCTGTTCCATCAAAGCGCACAAGCTCAGCACTCAGCAATCTAAAAACGGACTATGCATACCTTGCCTAGGAGCTGGTACGCGATCGTCATGTTGGTCGTGACGCCCGGCCGGGGTGCCTCGTACGGCAGAATGATGGCGATGCGCCCGCCCGCGTCGCTCAGCGCCGCAGACACGATGTCCGGCGTGCCTTCGCCGCTCGGCGATGCAGTCCACCGCATGCGTGAGCTTGCCGCCGGTGGCAGCCTTGATCTTCGCCCCAACCTCGGGGTCGTGGTAATCGAACACCTCGTCCGCGCCGAGCGACTTCACGAGCGCGTGGTTCTTCGGGGACGCCGTGGCGAAGACCTTCAGGCCCGAGAGCTTGGCGAACTGCACGACGTATTGGCCGACGGACGACGAGGCGCCGTAGACGAGGATGGGAATGGGCGTTGTCGCGGGCTCAAGCGGGTTCGGCAAGTCGTCGAACGTCTCCCAGAGCGTCTGGGCCGCCGTGAACGGAGCCACGCCGATCTGCGCGCCGTCCTCGAACGACCAACTATCGGGAAGGTGGACTGTGACCTCGGCCGGAGCGACCAGGTACTCCGAAAAAGACCCATTCGGATAGGTCGCTGACGATGTGCACAGATGGTTAGTAAACCGGACTCACCCGAGGCGCGTAGCATGTACTCACATCCGTGCACGAATGCGCTGACACGCTCACCGACGCTCCTGAGGCCCGCGGGCACGTCCGGCCCAATCTCCTCGACGATACCCGCATAATCGCAGCCCACAATCGCGCCGGCGCACTTCCCTCCAAACGCGGACTTCCCTGCACATGATGTATGCCTGGTTACCATTTGCCATGCCATGAACACCATAATCACTCACAGTCGGTAGGGTTCTGCGCGGCCGCGACGACCTTCACGAGGATCTGGCCAGGACCAGGCTTTGGCACGGCAACCTCAGCGACGCCGATCTTCCCATCCTGGCCAATAACGGCGGCCTTCTGCGTAGCGGGAGCCATGGATACTTCAAGACAGTTTAGTACAGCAACGGTAAGCAGTCTAAAGCCTGAGAGGAGGTGGATATTGTTCTGCAGGATTGTCCCAGCGGCGCCCCGTCTTTTATACTCGTTCCCACATCGTATGGTGCTCTGCAGAAATGTTTTAGAGACACCGTCGCTTCTCGGCCATGACGTTTGCGACCGGCTGTTCCTGTGCGCTCAGTATGGACGCATGCCTCCACGGTGGGGGAATCGTGGGTATAGAATGATCCTGCAGCGCACCTTATCAATCATGTTGGACTTAGTCAGGATCGATAGCTGTGTAAGTTTTTTTCTGGTTTTTCGGGCGCGGCGCTAGGAATGGACAGGTAAATACATCTTGAAGGGGCGTGGCCTCTGTGTCGCTGTCTAGAACAAAACGGAACCTTCTCGGACAAGGTGTGCACTGTGCAGAAGAGCGGGAATACAGTAGACCGCATTGATAATTAGGGGTATATCCGTGACTGTGTCTATGGTACACCAAATCAAACATACAGATACGTCGTAGAATAGCTGACCGAAGAAATCGTATATCAACGTGATAGCGTCCTTGAGGGGGTAACAGCGAAGAGGCAGAGAGGTGGGACGCGAAAGGATGCATAGAAACGTCGATGTGATCACGTTTTGAATACGATAATGAGGATCAGCAGGACCAGGATGAGGAGCCCGATGGTCACTGTCGAGCCTGTGACAAAGCAGGGTATTAAGCAGCGGTTGCGGAAATGGATCAGAGATGATTGATTGTGTGGACTGTGGTACGACAAGCCAGAAACTACTAACCGTGTTCTCGTGTGCCTTTGGCAACGCGACCGAGCTGCCGCCGCGCGCCAGTCAAGCGCGAGTGCGTGTGCTCCAAGTCGGTATCGAGCTCTTCTAGCAGACCTGTGTGTACGCCTAGCTCATCATTGATCTGCAACGACGTGTCGCGCTGCCGGTTGACAGAGTAGGAAAGGATCTCTAAATGTGCGTCCTGATCTGTTACGAGACAAGCGTCAGTTTACGCAGCACACTGCACGCATACGATACAGACCGTCCATCACCCGCCTCTGCTCTTGAAGCATGACAGAGGGATGCATCCCCGCTTCCGGATCGTCCGTATATGGCGTGTACACAGGCTCGCTCGAGCTCTCCTTCCGCGTCCACTCCTGGTGAAGATCGGTTGGAGGCGTTGACGAAAGCGACGCAGAACCTGACGATCCCTCTCCCTCCACACCAGATTCCGCACTCTCAGTCTGACCCCCTCCTGGCGCAGGCTCCTCCACAAAGCTCTCTATCCCGAGTGCATCCGCGTCGGGGCCCAGCATGCCCCTCATGCGCCCATGCTGGCTTTTCAGCAGCACTACGGCCTCCGACCTGCCTTCCGACGCCTCCATCTCCAGAATCCCAGCTTTCAGCTGCCGCATATTTCGCGTAATTTGCGGAATGTGCAGGTTGTTCGAGCTGGTCGCTGTGGGCTGCGCACCGAACGGCGGTAACGACGCAAGGCGCTGGCGCTCGAGGAGCAGAGAAAGCGTTTGTGTAGATAACGATGTGAGTTTAGCGAGCGACATGGTGAACGAGTAGTCGTCCGGAACCTGGACGACGAGGAGACTTAGTTGCAGCTGTAGGATACAGTAGGAAGTCGAGGAACTGAAGCTCGCGCAGCAGCCGTGACGTCACGTCACTGAATTGTCGAGTGTCACACAACCGAGAAATATTTGCACACAGAAAAACCTTCAGGCAGAAAAGCAAGCATATCCAAGGTGTTTTATTTGTCCCTTCATGGAGCAGACTGAGACCTGACCAGACACTATGCAAAACTGGCGAGGAATGTGAGCGCTACTGGCTCTTGTCCTTTTTCTTCTTTTTCTTCCTGCTACCAGCAGTACCCTCTCGTTGTCCATCTGTATTCGCAGCCGCTCCGCCATCTCCTTCCTCGCGAGTCGTTTCTTACCGACTGAATCAGTCGAACCATTCGTTATTGAAACTGTGGGCGGTCCAGGTGGAGGATCTGCTGGTTGCGAGGCCGGAGCTGTTGGTGCAGACGCTGGCGCAGGTTCGCCAGGCTGTGCCTCGCTTGTCTGGCCAGGAATAACAACTCTTGGTTCGGAGAAGACGGCTCTGTATGTTTTTCGGGTCTCTGTCGCAGAAAGCACGATCAGCTTCAAGTGTAGAACAAGTAGAAGCAAAGGACTCACGTGCTCGAAGAACAACTGATTTTGGCGTTGTCGTAGATGCATCGTGTGCCAAGTTTTGAGGTAGATCGAGGAAGGTTATGCTTAAAAGAAATCGTATGCGATGAGTACACGTTGAGAGATGAGATGACCACCATAACTGAAATCACTTACAGATTCCCGACATCTTTTGGCGCTCTCAATTCTGTCTCACCGGGGCCTCCTCCGCTCAAAATGATACCCTTGCCCTTGGTGACTCGTACCACGTCCTTCGCAGCCGCCCACCAGTTTCGCTTCGCACCCGGGCCACTGCCGCCACCGCTCGAACTATCGTCTGCCCCAAGTGCGCCCGCATAGTTAATCTCGAAGACCGCGCCGTTTCTCATCGCCGCGCGCACGAGTGTGTGTTTCATGCGGAATGGCAAGCGGGGCAACGTGAGCGGGATGGACAGTATGTGCGTCGTCAGCGGGGAGGGCTGCGTGTGCGTGAGGCAGGCCAGCGAGAACGTGGTTTCTGTGGTGGGCACAAGTGCGAGTAGATCATAGGCGGCGAACAATGATGCATTGGCGTTGGTCTGTAGAAATGTGTTAGCTACAGATCAATAGAGTTGGAGTTTACAGACCAGACCAAACCCCTTTTCACTGTCTTCGTCCAACACAACCGTGAGCCGCTTCAAGTACACCACCCCCTGCCGCCTCCGGAGCTGACCCAGCAACGGGTCCAACACATTTACAAATGACTTCTGCTCAACCTTTTTCTGCACGGTCTGATTGAACGCGATGACCGTATATCCTACTACGCAGCCTGATCAGAAGACGGAGGAACTACGAAGAGTAAAGTTTACTGACAATGGACCAGGATGTCGACGCGCGCTTCAATAGCCGTGATTTGGGCAGGCGAGAAGGCTACTGAGAACGTCGAGCCTTGCTGTTGCTGCTGCTTCCCCTTTCCTTTCTTCGATACGGATTGAGAAGATGAACCTGATGCAGGCGGTGGTATAGGGACGTTTAGGTCAAAATACATCTCGTCGCGCTCCGCGATGGGTAAGGACCTGTAGAGATATAGCTAAAAGGCGCTTTCAGCATTTGCATAATGAGCATGGATAACATGGCACTTACAATGGCCTCTTAATATTGCACGGGAAAGATAAACGTCGTTACACGCGCGAAATGCAAAACCAGTGCGTCCGACTTCAAGGACAGCTTGAGGCGCCGTGACTATCTAAGTACGTGACCCAATCAGTTCCCCGCGTGTGACGCCTTGTCACGTTCTATCCTCAAGTTCAACGAAGTCCAAGGCTGGGCCAAGCTACATTGGACCCGGATACAACACAAGTTGCCTATGGTGGGGGACATCTCTTCATGTCAAGCTGAATGACGGCCCCGCAGGACCTGAAATTGAAATTTTGTTATGCAAATTGACCCTGAAACGTAGACTGGTGACCGAGTCTCTCGTACACAATTGTGTAGAGAAACGTCCAAATCCGCTGTTTCAGGGTTTATAACCCTAACCCTAATAAAAGCGCCAAATCGGCCCCGGATGACCAACTTTCCTTTAAACCTTCTGAGCATGGATTTTGCTGTCTTCAATGTGCACACAAATTAGTTCTTTGTGGTTAGATGCAGGCTGATTTTTACCCCCCCACAGAAGGCTCCAGGGGACCATATGTAGACACATTCGATGTCCTCTGCCGTTCTGCACCCATTTTGTGAGGTCATGTGATGGTTTTTAATAAAATCACGTGATTGAAAAGCACCAAATCCATGTTGAAAAATCGAAATTTTTGGAATTTGAGAAATCTGGCCCGACCATCCTTTAGAGCTTCCTTAGATGTGTCGATTCCGATGGTTTTCGGAGTCTCAGGTGCAAATGGCCTAGCGATTCCGCGTGAGGCACGCAGCGCTTGTCACGTCTTCGTGTCCCCCACCAGATGGCTCGGGGAGCACCCAACAAAATTGTGAGCTGGCACGATAACAACCACTTTCGCTTCGCCCAATGGATCAATCAGGCGCGGAAAGGCGCACCCACAAACACTCCAGTAGAGGTGCACAAATTGGCGCTCACCTTCACTAAACTAGCCGAGGTGTCATTTAGACCTGAGATCCTGTCGTCTGCACATGGGACATGCACGCACGGCATCCTTCGGGTCGCGATATAATACACCTGGTTCACTGCGGACAAAGATCTGCTTACACTCGTCATATCAGGCTGGCCGCCGACCAGTCTGAGCACTCGACGCCGGCGAAGGGGTGTATCTGCGGTGTGGGTGTGTACGAGACTCCCTAGCTCCAACTAATGATAGTCGACAAAACCCTGCAGCTTCTGCGCGATGTGCGACGGGAACTTGAATGCAGAAAGCCGATTGCCAAACGTCCGCACGATGCGCACAACCCCCTCCTTCAACGCTATACAACAGTAAGTCGAAGTCATTGCCAGAACGAATCAGAATGAAATGACTCACCGTTATCAACAACAGCCAACACGTCGACCGCCTGTGAGAGCTCCTCGCGCAGACGCGTCCGTCTCTGGAGACACGGCCTCTGACGGAGGAGGCACCCGCGCTGCGAGCTCCGCTTGGTACTCCTCGATAGCCTTCAGGAAGGACAGCATGGCTTCCAGGATACGCGGAATATCCCGCTGCACGACGCCGTAGCGGTCTTCGGTCAGCGACGCACACACGAGATGCGAAAGCGCTAGATGCAAAGAAGAACATCAGCGACCATCGAGGATGCGCAGACATGAGCAGTAGAACATGGCGTACCTTCGACAACGAGTGCGTCAATATGGCGATGCGGCAATGCAATCTCAGCCAGCTTGCCAATGCGCTCGCGCTGCCACCAGTCCGCTGCACGCCGCACGACCACAGCAACAAAATGCGGAGCTAAACGTGCCACCAAGTCCCTCGATTTCGCCGGCGGCGCCATGGACTTGACGACCGTCTCGCTTTTGGCCACGACACTCTTTGCTTTGGCAACGGGCGACTCGATGGCCTTGAAGAGTTCGGGGAGGTGCGTGGCGGTGGTTTCTACTGAGCTCTCAACCATCTGCGTAAGTGCACCGTCGGCAGCGACGGCATCGACGATGGTGCGCAATGGTGATTGAGAAGCTTCGGATCTGAAGATCGGCTTCCGGACAAGAGGCGTGGATGGGGCTTGTGGGCCTTTTGGTTTGGCGGGTGGAGGGGGCGGAGCTACAACGAGATTGAGAACTTGCGAACAAACATTGAAAGATCAAGATAGTTCACCTGGTGCTGGCTTGCCTCTGCGAAGGAGCAGCTGGTAATTCTTGCCGAGGAATAGAAGTGATTCGCGTGCGAGTGCGGACCACAAAGGCGGACTGTACTTCTGATCTGAGAACATCGCCGTCCGACGCGCACGCGCGCCCTCCGAATCGTCGGTAGCAAACTCCCGCAGTTCCCAGTAGGCGAAAAACTTGTAGTAGACATCCTGCGAGTGGATTCCGGACACTAGTGTTACTGCTGGGTCGGGGGTGTGGTGACTAACAGATATTGGCTGAAAACGACATGAGCACGGGTACGCAGGCAAGTTCAAAGCGAGCAGAGGCTCACCTCCTGGATTTTCTCGTCGAATAAACTCTCTGCGAATTCCCAACTCGCGACGGTGGTAAGACCTAGCAGGTATGTCCTCCACACGAGAGTGAAATGGCGGGGTAGCAGTGCCACAGTCCACGACCCACGAAGGAAGTGCGCGCAAATTGGTCGCAGCAGCATGGATACCACTGGCACCTTGAATAAGATAGGCAAAGCCACCGATCTTACGAGTCCAAATGCAACAAGGTATGCAGCGAAGATGACCGAAGTGAATACAGAAGAAATCACTCCGACTTTGAAGACCTGTCTGGTATACTCGGTGGCCGCGTCAGCTTTGACGGTCTGGAAGACATGCAATCAGACATTATATGATGATAAGCGATGCTCGGCATACTTGTTTGGAGTTATTCCAGTGCACGGAGAATCTATCGAACATGATGTTCCGCAGGAAGAATGCGACTGCGAACACAATCTGTGAAAGGAACACAAATACAAGACGTCCGTTGAGATAGTACGGATGCTTCCTAGTCCATGACTTATGAGATATAAGAATACGGCACGAAAGGAGGACAGACTTTGACTTGACAAATATATTCAGATGAGAGCCAGGTTCATTGGTGGAAGGCATGAACACATGTAAGGTCATGGCAATCGTGGTACAAGCAACGTATGTTGATAGGATGCGGATGGTAGAAGGTTTTGAAAGAGCATTTTTGATGGTTTGAAGAGGGGATGAAGCGGGAGTTGCTTCAGCTAAAATAAGATAAATCGCATCAGAACGCTGAATGTTGATCGCAGAAGGAGACGCAGAGCGGTAAAAAATTGGCGGAAACAAATGCCTTTACGAAAATATTGTTAGCATAATCATCCGGTTCTGGACAAGTAGAACCACGAACCAAATGCTTACTCCATGAACCAAAGCAGTGGTATGATGAGATGAGACGCGGTTACTCACCAGAAAGATATACCTTCCTCAGCACAATCACCGGCACCAAGCAAGTTGCCCAGAAGAGCCCAGAGAGCACCAAAGTCGACGGTACGAACGGCAGCACCAAAGCCCCCATCAGACCAAGCCCACTTGCGCCCCCATATGTCCATCCACTCCACAGCGTCGTCAGCACCCATGCCGACAGAAAAGACGGCAGGAGAATATCATGCTGCAGTCGGCGCCGGAGGACCGCGCGCGCAAGTGCTCGTAAGTCTGTGACGCTGGCGGAAGAGGCGGGGCGGCGCGCGCCGCCGATAGTGTCGAAGCAGATAGCGACATGAGCGTAAACGCCGAGTGCGCTGCGGCTCGTCGTCGAGGACGGTGACGAGAGGCGTGTTGCGGGCGCGTTGGTGGCTGAGCCGACTCGGACAACTGGTGGTGACAGTGAGCGCGTGACCGAGGCAAACTGAGCTTCGGGTCACAGAAAAGGTCACCGGAAACATTGCTGGGCATCCAATTCGCCAACATTCGCTTCAGTCACATCCAGTATTACAGGCAACAGAGCCACACACAGAACGAAATGGAAAACCGCATTGTTCCAATTATGTACACTGTAAGGCGACCTCGGCACGCGGCAGACGCGACACAGCCCTTGAGGCGGACTCAACAGGCAGACCAGAATAAAGTAAGTCATTAGGAATCTAATCATGAACCTGCGTGATGGTGAGCATGCGATGTGTGTAAATCCAAATAGATATAAAGGTGGTATGCAAGACTAAAGTTCTATGGACATAGGCCAATGGCACATCCGATGCAGTCCGTCTATGCGGATCGAGAGAGGGAGGAGTTCATTAATCAAATNTATTCCGTGGTTATGGCCTCAAACCTCGATCTTGCCATTCTATCATGTAGAGTGAGATGTNTAAGCGAAAGAAGGATAAAACAGAAGAGAACACTGACCATCGCTGCCTTCTCGGCTTCAAGCAGCTTCGCAATTTTCAGGTCCTGCATTCGACGCGTCAGCGTCTTCGACTAAATGATGGACGGCAAAGGTCACTTACAATGCATGGCGCGAACTTGCTCTTCTCACGAATTGCGGGTCCATATTTATAGAAAAGGAATGGCATCGGCATGAGGAGGATGCCAATGCAGCCGATCAGCGTCGCAGCCCAGTTGACGTGCATCTGATCAGAATCATAATGAGATAACAATCACTACGACGATGGACTTAAGCTGGCTCACGTTCTCGAACATCTGGACCGTAAATAATGGGAACGCGGCACCAACTGCTGAACGAACAATGGTGTTGGCAGCGAACGCAGAGGCAGCAAACATCAGGTACGTGTCGATGAGATAAGTCTACACAAATGAATACAACATAATCAGCGAACGAACGATGCTTTGAAACGAGTGGTGACGTACCAAGAACGAAATGAAGATAAGAGCAACACTCATTCCAATCGGGATCGAGCTCAGCATGGGCACATACCACGGCACAGCAGGGTACGCGCCGGTCCACCCGAGCCAGAAGATACCAATGACGAGGAGCGGCCCCCCGATCATGGCGCCCGGCAGTCGACGCTCGGGCGGCGGGAATCCGCGCCAGGTCTTGATGAGCACGGCATAGTCCTTGATAAGGTATAGGTTGAGCATTGCGCCGAGAGTGGTGCCGACGCCGATGCCGATGAAGATCATGCCAGTTTGGCTAGCTGTGAGACCATGCAGGCCGATGAAGATTACGGGAAATGCCTCGAATACTGTGAAGACCGCGTGAGCCGAAGACGGATGGTGCAGCGTATCGGAACTTACGGGCGTAGATCACGCCGTACACAACAGCCATGTAGATGCAGATCAGGAGGAGAATTGGCTCCATGAACAGCATCAAGAAGGGCCGAAACAGCGTTCGGTTGAGAAGCTCGCGGATTGACCAGCCCTGCTTCTCGATCTCCGCGTAGAACTTGGTGTTGCCAGTCTCCTTCCGAAGAGCGACGGCCTGAAGAAGGAAAGCAAAAGTCAGATAATGTATGTGCAGGCGATCGGAAGGAACGTGCCTTGTTCTTCAACAAGACTGGTGCGTATGTCTCCGGCAGGAAGGCAATGCACCCTAGGGTGCAAACACCGGCGAAGATGAACAAAACCCAGAATGCCCAGCGCCAGCTGGCATCGCTCTGGGCAATGCTGTTGAAGGAGAGATCAGAAACAATACATGGAGAGGCACTTAGAACGAAAGAATGCCTACAATCCGCCAACGACAGGTCCGAGCGCGGGTCCTACAAATACGGAAGTCGCGAA
>SFCI01000125.1:0-35555 GCA_004681135.1 Hericium alpestre | reverse complement strand
GGGTCTGCGGGGTGCACGTCGCGTGGATGGCATGGAGCAGGTCGGCGAGGTCGGAAGCGGTGGGGGCGTCGTCACAATTGATCGCGAGGCCGTGAAGGTCCCGCGGTCCAGGGTGGAGCTGAGCGAGCAGGGCTGTGGAGTCTTTGAATCCGGGCGCGAACCAGCGCAGGACACGCAGCGCTGGGAACGGCAGGGCGGGAGGGCGGGCTCGGGCCTGGAGGCACTTGGGTTTGCGTACTGATACAGGCAGTTGATCACGGTGTGCAGGTTCGGCATCGTCGAGAGGGAGAGAAGGGTCTCGCTGGACGGCTCGATCCAGAAGCCGACGCGCGTGATCGACGGGAGGGCGGCGAGGATGAGGGAGAGCTGCCGCCCGCTCCCATCGAATACGCCGTTGTCGAAATCGTCAATTTCGAGCGCCGTTAACGAAGGACAGGCCGTTCGGAGAGACGCTAAGACTGGGTATATCAGTCCGTCGCATTCCTCTGGCCACGGCTCCACCGTCAGTTTGAGCATGGTCAGGCTAGGCCCAGAGAATACCTGTATGCACGGGTACAGTCCGATGGTGGATTCCTGCCAATCCAGGTAGCGCAGGTTGGGCAGGAGGGGCATGTCGTGTGCGGACATCCAGATCGACAGCGCGCGGCCCATAAAAGGGTCCACCAGCCCAACTGTCAGACTCCTGATACGATCGGCATAATAATGGATTCTACTCCAGCAGGCCCCGTCTATGGTTTGAACAAGATTCTGGAGATGCCAACGCTGTCAGTGGAATATTTGGGCGTGAGCAGACCGGTGCATCTCACCATGACGCTGGCGTGTGTCGAGGAACGTGCATCTTCGAGCGACGGTCGTCTGCCTGGAGGTACTAACAGGTTTAGCAGAGGCTTTACATACCCCATGCAGCCCCACAAGGCATCCAGACATGGATCCAAGAAAAATTTTGATGTGAGCAAAAGAGACGAGAGTGCCTTAGCGTCCTCGTGACTGGGTGGACGAACCACGGCAGTGTATGCGATGATGATCTGGGGATTGTGTGATAGGGATTGTGTGATTAAATAGACGATCTCAGGGATTTGCAAACACCGGTGCATGGTCTGTATTAAAGAACTAGTATTGTTTGATGCCGTGCTTTGGTATGGATCCGGAGGCTGGACGTCGGCTGGCAATATCTTGGAAGACGGTACGGTGCTTCACTGCAATGGTATTATGCAGATAGCGTTAGCAGGTAAAGGAGGCGTAACGCGGAGGTGTTTCGATGACCGCGAGAACAAGCCTTTCGCAGATGCACACAGTGGAGGTTTGAGGTCGCTGCAAGATGCGTGACTGAAGAACAAGTTCGCTAATATTGCACAAATAAGCGCTCGTTGCCACGCTGCAGGTCCACTGCCGCAGGTCAGCTTTGTGTGCTACACTCTTCCAGTCGGATGACCGAACGTCAAGTCCAGCCGGGAGACTATAATCTGACCACAAATATATCTATCATCTATTTTAGATTTATGTACGTCTGCTAACCTTGTCTATTTTCTTGCATTCCATGCATTGACTTATCCGCATGTAGTGCTTGACCTTTAGAATCTCGCTCAGTCCTGACGTTCAGACTACATAGCAAGACGTGGACCAATCATTAAAAATACATGTGATTGAACTTGAACGGCAGACATGCACCAATGCTTGCGAATCCCTGAGATCGTCTATCTAATAATTCAGTCTCTTTCATACCAACCGCGGATCGTCATCGCATATCCTACGGATACCCGCACACCTGACCGAGAGGATACCAAGGCCCTGCTCGCTTTTTCACTCACATCAAAGTCCTTCTTAGAGCCATGTCTTGACGCCCTGTGGAGCTGTATGGGCTCTGCAAAGCCTCTTCTCAACCTGATGGTACCGCCGGACAGCCGGCCATCGGCTGAAGATGCGCGTTTCACAACACACTCCAGCATCACGGTGAGATACTCCTGATCTGCAAGCTTGCATGAGCGTCACTGATCGCCCTTGCATGCAGAATCTTATTCAAATCATAGACAGGGTCTGCTGGAGCAGATTTCATTACTACGCCGACCGTGTCAAGGGTCTGAGGGCTGGGTTCAATGAGATAGACTTCCTCACGGGCCGAGCCCTTTCGACTTGGTCATCTGCACACAGCACGCCCCTCCTACCCAACCTGCTCTACCTACATTGGGAAGACCCCGTCATTGGACTGTATCCGTGCATACAGACGTTCTCCGGCCCAAGCCTCACCACGCTCAAGCTGACGGCGGAACCATGGCTAGAGGAGTGCGACGGACTGATATACCCGGTCTTCGTGTCGCTGCACGCTGCCTGTCCTTCACTAACGGCGCTCGAAATCGAGAATGACAACGACGGCATGTTCGATGGCAGCGGGCGGCAGCTCTCCGTCATTCTCGCCGCATTCCCATTGATCACTCGCGTCGGCTTGTGGATCGAGCCGTCCGGCGATACGCTGTCTTCCCTCGCGACAATGCCGCACCTGCACACCGTCATAAACCGGATGGAGACGAGCAGCCATCTCTCCGCTCACGAACTAGCTCTCCCAAGCCGGGCATTCCCCGCCCTGCGCGTCCTGCGCTGGTATGCGCCCACATTCGAAGACGTCACGACCCTACTTACCGAGCTCGACCACAAACCGCGGGATCTCCAGGGCCTCGCGATCCGGTGCAACGAGAGCCCCTGCGACGTCGACTCCATCAATCACCTGCTGTCCGCCATGCGCACGGCATGCTCCCCCCACACACTCAGCTCCCTCTCGCTCGAGAACGTCGAGACCCCAACACCCCGCATGATCGCCTCAAACATCTACCCCTCACCCCTCCGTGCGCGCGACATCGCCGCCCGGCTCCGCGCCTTCGGCTGCATGCATGAGTGCCGGCTCGCCGCGCTACCAATCATCCTGGATGACGACCTGCTCGGCGTCCTCGCACGCGCGTGGCCCGCCCTTCGGCGCCTCGAGCTGTTCGCGCAGCGCCCCGGCACCTCCCAAATCACGCTCGTGGGTCTGCACATGCTTGCAGCGCGCTGCCGCTGAGCGCGCCCACTATACTTAGTCCTTTCACGTGACCATGGATTGGCTTGAGATCGCGTTCGCGCCGTCGAGCGCGACGAGCTACGACTCGCGTCTTCAGTCGAGCGTACGCGGTCCTCCATACCCTCCACAGACACGAGCGCTGAGAACAGGTGAAGTAGCTTGCCGTTCTACCTCATTCTGCTGTCTCACTCAGCTCTAGTCACGTTATGATTGCAGAAGTACTTCTCGTCCTGGCTGGACATTCATCCTCTTTATTTCCCACAGATCATACTGTACACCCGTCCTTTGAACCACTATTACATCCAGGAGAAAAGCAGTGCCTCGAGTCATTGGGACGAATCGCCTTCCAATACCGAAAGCTCAAAGAGGCGTCTGCTGCACTTTCCCGTTCTCGGTCGCGGTACATCTGCACCCTGTGCTCTACCCTGAACCAGATTCTCAAGGACGAGTATGAGTCCCTGGTTATCGATACGGAAGCAAAGGTCCTTAACAAAGACTCCACTCTGGTCGCAAGCGGATCGTTTGTTCCGTTATCGTCTGTTCGTGCTACGTTCGCTGAATGGGACGCGCCTCTGGCAGCGCTCGAGTCTTTGATAGACCAAATACAGGCGCAGGAGGAATGGAAACCTGGCCCCCTCATTGATATGCTCGTAATGCGATCACTCACTGGGACGCATCGGATTGCCAATATCATCTCCAGGCTGTCAGTCGCTGTACAGCGGGTGTGGAGAACACAGCTGGTCGCGTTCTTGGTTCACGGGAGCTTGTCAAGTTCTGAGCCACTCGCATCGCCAGATTATACACTGCTGGAGGGTTCTATTCCTTCCTGCGTCTCTGCTCAAGCACAGTCTTCTATCGCCTATGTCGGCCGGGCCATTGGAACCGTCAAGGCTGCGAAGTGGCAGAAGCAGCTTCCACGTAGCGTTGCTGCAGACCACACGAAGTTGCTTGAAGACGTCCTTCCCGAAGATCAATATAACTTTGACAGAGTCGTGGCCGAAATTCGCACCAATGTCAGCGAATGGCTTTGGCTCAATGTCTTGACACAGAAAGACGTTGAAGACGCCGTCGACTCACTGTGAGTCTGTTTCCCTGCGTCGATACTATAGCTGACCACCGTCACAGCGCAAATTACTTTCTTATCCGTAATGGCGAGTTTAGCCTGTCTTTAATTCGAGAGATCGAGCGACTAAAGTTCTCTCGCCTGACATCACGATCGGGGCCATCTACCATGATTCGAGAGCAAGACCTGCGATTGGCTTTATTGCGAGCCTCACTAGGTACCACAGCACAGCACGATCCAGCACTTGCCCGCCTTCACTTCCACCTCCCTTCCGGACCCCTTCGACCCCTTCTCCCTACTTTGTCTCATCCCAAAAACCTGGCTTCTTCCGTCGGAAGCAACGGCATTGACGAGACCACTTTCGACGACCTTCTGCTGGGCACGCCTCTCAGCCTCAATTATACCGTCGAGTGGCCACTGGACCTCTTCCTGCAGCCGTCGGATCTACAGATCTATGGCGTGCTATTCTCCTATCTCTCGGCCCTGCGCAAAACGCACACACGTATTCACACATGCTGGACATCGCTTTCGAACTCACAGCGCGCGCGGAGGAGATGGACGGGTCTAGGCGAAGGCGGAACTGCCGAAGACCTAGAAGTGCGCAAAACGTTACTGCGGTGTGGATGGGGCGTGGTGCGGGAAATGAGCTGGTTCTTGGACAACTTGCTGGCCTATGTGATGACGGATGTCATCGACGTGGAATTCAGCAGACTGAAGCGACATCTGGGAAACCAGGAGGGGGCGAAAGGACCAACATCGGACCGAGCAGCAAATCGCGATAGGGCGTTTACCTCAACTTCAACACGAAGGCGGCCGTCATTGTCCACCGATCGCGGCAAGAGAACATCCATAGGCACGGAAGCCGAGTCCACCGTAGCACCGTCGCCGCCCCTTGATTTTACGACCCTCCGGACCATGCATTCGACGTATTTGGAGCGCTTATTAGTCGGCACACTTCTGTCCAATCTGTCTCTGACTGCAATCATCCGGCCCATCTTTGAGGTGTGCGAGCATTTCGTTGCGCAAGTGGAAAGATGGGGCGGCGACGTTCTTCCTGCACTGCTATTTGAGGGAAGCCTCATGGAAAGCGGAGATAAGGTGGGGGAAATGGTGAAGGAGCGCTGGGCTGTCGTGTCGGAAATCAACGACGTGAGTGGATTTTGTGCACTGTCGGTCGAGGCTGACCGTTCTGCAGACGTTCCGATCGCTACTGGAGACATTTTACGAGCAGCTGTCACTGTCTACTTCACAGCAGCCATTTAACGCGAGAGGCGACGCGTCGAAGTCTGTTTTGCTGAACAGCACGGTGAACGCGTCGGCTTTTCCCATTGACCCATACCTCGATCCGAAGCAAGGATGGCAAGCGGCTGGACGGTGAAGGGGAGGTGCTACGACACATTGAGCGGCTGCTCCTTCGGCTAGACTTCAATGGTGAATTTTCTAAACCGAAGACTGATAGAAGAGGAGGATCTGGAGAAGGTATCCTGCGTCAAGGGGGTCTTGCATAATACGTCGGACGATACCACTGTAACGGGTAATTCTGCTGGCACGTTTGTAATGACTAGTAGGCGTACATGTACACGATATTGCACAGATACGAGAAAATGACGGTCGGCTACCGTACGCGTGTGGTATGGCAGTGAGAGGTGAGGCAAGAGCGAGTTGAGAACGAGCCTTGCTGGGATGATGAGGAGCAGCTAAGCGGAGCAGATGATCGAACCGAATCCTACCGAATCAGGCGATAATCAGCGCTCGAACCGTTTTTGGTTGTCGATGGACATGTCCAAGGCTGCAATTCGTCTCGCACAGCAAGCTCGTCTTCTCTCCTCTACCTCCACAATGGCCGCCCGTACGTTCTCCCCGACGCTGAAGCACCTGCCCGCCAGCTAACCTAACTCCCGCAGGCTATACTCCGCGCCTCATCGGTGCCCCCAACACCCTCGGTGAGCCTCACGAAGCGAATCCGCATTGCAGTTCTCATAAAACATTCTAGAGCACCGTATTTTCGTCGAGCAAAACGGATCCGTTGTCTCCCCATGGCATGACATCCCTCTCTTCGCCGACCAGAACAGCGGTATCCTCAACATGGTCGTTGAGGTGCCCCGCTGGACCAACGCGAAGATGGAAATCTCCAAGGAAGAGCCCTTCAACCCCATCAAGCAGGACATCAAGAGAGGTCGCCTGCGCTACGTGCGCAACTGCTTCCCCCACCACGGGTACATTTGGAACTACGGTGCTTTCCCGCAGGCAAGTCCTTCCGTCGTCATCGATTTTTGCTCTTCCGGCGCTTACCGGAGGCGCATGGCGCGATTTTCTACAGACTTGGGAGGACCCTGCCTCGTCTCACGCTGAGACCAAGGCTCGCGGTGACAACGACCCTCTCGATGTCTGCGAGATCGGCGAGCAGGTCGGCTACGTCGGCCAGGTCAAGCAGGTCAAGGTCCTCGGTATCATGGCTCTTCTCGACGAAGGCGAGACCGACTGGAAGGTCCTCGTCGTTGACGTCCAGGACCCTCTGGCGTCCAAGCTGAACGACATCGAGGATGTCGAAAGGCACTTGCCCGGCCTCGTTCGCGCCACCAACGAGTGGTTCAGGTGCGTCCTGGTTTTGCACTATATGCGCGCAGTCTGAATTGAATTCGCTGCTTCCAGGATCTACAAAATCCCCGATGGCAAGCAGGAGAACCAGTTCGCGTTCTCTGGCGAGGCTAAGAACAAGAAGTACGCCACGGAGATCATCCACGAGTGCCACGAGGCTTGGCGCCGCCTCGTTAATGGCGAGAGCCCCGCCAAGACCCCGAACTACGAGCTCTCGATGTGAGTGTTACCTTCAGTTTTCGTTCTACGACATCTTACTGATACTGCCCATCATCAGCCGCAACGTGACGCTCAAGGGCACGCCCGGTTACACGGAGAAGACCGACCCCGCCTATACCAGCCTTCCCCAGGACTCCCGGAGGCCTCCCGGCCCCGTCGATCCTTCCAGTAAGGTTTTGTTGCTCGGACATGCTTTTCATGTGCTGACGGGTCTGCAGTCTCCAAATGGTTCTACATCTCTTCCGCTCAGGTTTAAATAGACAAGACAACAATAGCCTGTATAATACTTCTGAATCCCATCCGTTGCCAGTCGATCTGGCCAAGTGGCTCTCTCACAAACTGTGTGATCGATGAAAGTGCATGCCAATCGTTACCAAGCATTGGGTGTCATTACTGAGCTCTTGAGACAATCGAGCTGGATGGATAAACTATAGCTACAAGTGTGGGTCGTGGCTGCTGACCAGCATGATATTCAAAGCTCGTATCCCGCTACTTCTCAGCGACGCCGTCCGGATGGCTTGGTGGGTATCGGCAATAGCGATCTGATATAAAGGACACAGTCCACGTTCCTAAAGGCACATGTCAGCGAGTAGTTATCATGCTGAATCGTGTCGAAAGACAAACCTTCTCGGGCAGAGAAAATTGAGTACTCTTTGCTGTTGACCCCAGAGACTGTATGCGTCTCGAGAACCTTGCCAGGCTTACCACCCTTCCTCGGACTCGGCTCGTGGCGTTGGTACGTGAAAGTGAATGGCGGCTCCCCAATGAGCGTGAATTTGATCTCGGCTTGGTCACCTGTGGAGCACCAAACATGAACACCAAGTCAACCGAGAAAGGCTAAAGGACTGCAAACGTACCCTCGTGTATGTCTTGGAACACCCTCTTACCTGCGCCGACTCGCGCGCTCGGGAGGGCATGAACGGGGTAGTGCAGATCCGTCACCACGGACTTGCACATCGCTTGCTGGTGTGCGACCGAGGTTATCTTGAATTCGCCCTGCTGCTGCAGACCCACCGCGAACGGCGACGTCTTAACCTCCTGGGTGTACGCCTTGCCGTTCACCTCGTACCTGTAGAATGAACAGTGAGCTATATTGCCGACTGCAATCTCGCTAGATGACTGACCCGACGGTCCACGGAGGAATGCCCTGGAGCTGGAACTGCGCCGTATCACCGATGCAGAAGTGCTCCCGTCGCTCGAGCGGCGTGATCGCAGCCGACTCTGCAACGTCGACCCAAATGGCCCGCGCCCGCGGATCCGTGATGACCTCCTCGCAGTGGGAGGCATCCCTGACGGACTCAATGGTGACCCGATGCTGTCCTACTGCCTCGAACTTGTAGGAGGACAGGTCCAGTTTCCATGAATTTCCTAGGACAGTGACGGTCTCGACGTAGTTCGCGCTCTCGGCCAAGCTCCTGATCGCCACTGTAAGTTCAAACGGCGGTGTGCCCTCAAGGAGGACAACACCGTCGGAGGACCACTTGTCCCGAGGAGTCAGGGTGTCGTAGAGGCAATGCGATAACCGATTAGTGGTGTCGAATCGAGCCGACGGGCGACGAAGCACTCGCTGCTCGAAAAGCGGACGATCCGATCGCGGGATGACAGCGCCCTTGTGTGCCGACAGAGGATACGCTGCGTCGCCGACTTGTTTGACTTCATAATAGATATGCCCTGGCTCGGATGTATGCAGCTGGAATCGAGTGCGAGGCTGGATGCTGTTGAAGGTCGGCTGGTCAAGAAGTTTCGTGCCGCCGAATTCACTTGCTTGCGCGATGTTGTACATGATTTGGAACGGCGGTCGCCCTGCCGAATTCGAGGTTATCAATTGCAGCCTTACATTGGTGATGAAAGACTCACCAGTAAGGTCCAAGTCGACATGGCTGCTTTGCCCTTCGCATATTGGAGGCAGGATGAAAGAGCCATTGTAAGGTACCAGTGTGCCCTCGATATTCGGCGAGATTTGAGCTGACGGCCTAGGAACCCAGTCAACTTCATACGTCGACTCGTTCACAACCACAGTGCCGGGACATTGCGCATCGGTGACCTGCAATGAGAACAATGAGTTGTCGCATCCGTCAGCAAAAACGTCATTACTCACGTCAATGATTTCGTAGGTTCCCTTCTCCTTAACCCGTATATTGTCGTTTGGAGTGTGCAATGTCTGGACAAGGACCTGGTCGGGTTGCTCTACTCTCCGGTACTTGATACGCCATGGCTGCGGTCCAGTTAGTAAGAGCACCGAATTCCCAAATTAACTGTGCTAGCTCACTGCATCACCAGTCAGCCTGAGAGGCAGACTGGCCTCTTCGTTCTCCAAGACGGTGATTCGACGTTTACCGTTATGACTGTAGAAGCGGACGCTCGGCTAGCCGACACATTTCAGTACCAAGTTCTAAATGCGCAAAGGTGCGATGATCACTCACCTTCGTGCGTTTGACGTTGACAGAAACACCAGGGACAGAGAGGGAGCGCTTGCATCCATACGAGTCCTCGATGCTCACTAGGTTCGAAATTGTCAACCACTACCACCTTCAAAAAGTACGAACACGTACCTAGATCGATCTCAAAGGTACCCCCGCTCTGGTTGATGGACTTGGGGATAGGCAATTGTAACCTCTTCCGCGCAGTTTGAATGCCGGGGAACATGATTGTGTCCGAACCCTTCGGGCCAACGACCTGCACTTCCAAGTTCCATGGCCCAGTACCCTAAAAGCATTTTAACCATATGCTCTAGATATCCATACATTAGACTCACTCCGAGTTGAACGTCGACATCGACTGTGTCACCCGAACAGCTGTTGATGATCCTCTTCTCACGTCCAGGTGGCCCAGCATCCACAAAGCTGGCAGAAGCCAGAGGATGGACGATCTGATCGATGCTGGGACCCGATAATTCGACCTTCTTGTAATTCGCGTCGCTCAGATGGGAGAAGCTATAGATATAGTGGCCGCTTTGAGGAGGCTGCAGAGTTACTTCGCCGCGGGAACTGTGGAACGACTGGACAAGTTCGCGAGGTGGTTCGTTGTCGCGTTGCATTCTGTAGAAGACGTGGAACGGCGGCGTGCCATGAAGTACGACGGATGCTGAGACGCCGATGTCTCCGGAAGCTGTCGAGCTGTGATCAGCGATGAATATCGTCAAAAGTGGGCAAATTTTTACCATTCGTGTATCCGTTTCCATTCTATCTCTGCCGTCGGTTTTGGAAGTTCGACAACGGTGCAGACATCCGGGCTGAGCACGTCGCCCTCACAATACTTGCCCTTCACTCCAGTGATCGTGAACTCTCCTGGTACATTCGTTTTCAAGGAAAGCTCCTTCTTGTCTTTTTCAGTGTGCAGCGTCTTCTTCCAGGGCTTAAAGCGCTTCGACGAGTGGGTGGTGTCATCATCGGAGAGTACAGGCTGGTACTTCATCGAGATATCCCAAGGCGCATCAAGAATATCCCCCTCGTTAACAGACACTGTCAATGTGGTTTCGGACCCAATGCGAAGCGACGCAGGTCGGTCCGGGCGGCAACTCTTGAAAGAGACGGTAGGGCGTCGGAGGACATGTAGTATACGCGTGTTCTTCGTGTTGGCAGGTGCGGAGAGCGTACCGTTAGCGTCTCGGGTTACAGTAGTCAACTGCAGCGGACCAGGAGACCCAACAATTTCAATATTGCCAAGTGCATCCGTAACAGATTCGAGGACATAGGCATGGGTCCCCAGGGCGTCGGAGGTTATCGTCAACGGGACGTGGATATCCTGAGGCGCGTTGTATGCCGGGGCCGGAGTGCCAGAACGGTCCACTCCACCTTCAATACCTTCCACCATGAAGTACTCCCTGCGCCCATTCACTTCTTTGTACCACCTGAGAGACAGAGGCGGAACACCGTAGATGCTGAGGCCAAGCTGCATGTCGCGTTCGTCGCCAACCATTCCGCTGCCCGGGACCGCGCAGCGCACGTTGTCGCCGCGGGTGATCACGTCGTCGTCAACGAACTGTGCGCGAGGGCACGCGCGACGGTAATCTCAGAGGGATATACCAGACGCGCCTCCACACCCGAAGTGTCGCCAACGGCGTCTAGATGGACCGTGCCCGGCTTGGACAAGCGTATCCAGACCATAGACTGGCTTCTCTGCAGGCGCGATGCGGACGAGTACGCGTCTTTCAACTCGTCGCGGTCTTCCTCATCGTATTCGTCATACTCGTCGTAGTCAAGGTCCTGCTTTGAAGGCGCGCTCTTCGTGAGCGGGAGCGCCTCCTGTCGCGCGTTCTCGATTGCCTTCAGGTCTTTCGCGGACAGCGTCACATGGTCGACTTTGTCGCGGGAGCCTTCGGTGTACCCGAGCGGAGTAACCGAGTATTTGAGCATGGTCGGATTTGAGTTGTTCAGGAGGACGGGTATGAGAATGTGGCTCGAAGGTGACGCGAGGCAGAAGGTCTGGTGGTAGGGGTTCAGCTGGGCCGCGCTTATGGGCGACATCCGGACGGTATGTTGGCCGAGCAGATGAGAGTCGCTGTCGCCAATGACATCGCCGGATATGAGTCCGAGGCTCAGAGTTGAGATGAGACCGGCGAAGCTGAGTGCGCTTGGTGTCGTGTAATACTCCGGTTCTGAGCGAACAGGGAAACAATTCAGCAAGCAGGAAAGGACGTTTGAAAGTAGACAACGCACCTTGGATAGCACCACCCATACCCGGTCCTCCAAATAGATGCAACTTAACACCACCGAACAACAGTCCATCCAACACCCAGAGAATAACGATCTGCAGCACAACAATGGACTTGGCGTAGTTCAGTCTCGGTATCCGAAGCTGCTTCAGGGCGACACAGTATAGGAGGTCCGCGAGCATCCATTTGCGCCCATAGTTAGTCGTTATGGAATTATTGAATGGCCAGATGTATCGCATAAAGTCAAAGATTTTGATGGCCTGCGTGGAACCGTGTCAGCTTGCGTTCCTACGAAGGCAAAGAGCGGTCGCGAGGTATGGGTCAAGCATGCACCTGGAATAGCAGACCAAAACTAAGAGCGTATAGCCGCTGTGAAGGCACGTCTATGTACTTTTCAGGTATCAGCGGCGGTGGGTGTGATGGTTGGGCACCTGTTGCTGGGGGTGCTGGTTTCGTGGAGGACATGGTATGTACTACCACAGCGCAAGGTCGCGCCTGAAGTATCTGCGCACTTTTAAAGATGTCAGTATGCGGTGAGAGGTCGTAAACAAAGCGTCCAGGTGTGGAGTGCGGCTGTTGCCCTTTGAGGCTTGAGAGAAGCTGAAAGAGCAAAGCGTCGGAGACCTGCGTCAAGACAAAAGTACGCGCCCAGGTCACATGATCGAGGTGAATATTGGCGCCTCATTGTCTCTTGCCAATGCCAGGGAACAAAGTCCTCGGTAATAAGTATGCTCAAGAAGCGATCGTCATATCATTTGACATATTATAGGAAGGTTCTTCAGAAATTCCAGTTTTACAACAGATGCGAATGAATATATTAAGACCCCCATCGGCGAACACGTCTAATCCCTTAGCTCATGTACCAGAAGAACAGGTATCCCGCGACCAGAAGTAACAAAATCTTGACCTGAGAATCAAGATTCGTGAAACCAGCTACTACAGAACCACTTGAGGCATCACGCTTGGGCGTCGAAGAGGAACCGCCAAGGGTGTGGCCTTCGCCAGAGAATGCGGTTGGGGCAGATCCAGATGCATGTTTGTTGACGGCTCTTTCCAGACCACTGTAATAACAGAGACCTCCTTGAGTACTAAGTCGTAGATGTGAGGGACCGGCTTACCTCTTGTCAGCACCCCGGACCTGGTCCACCTTGCTGCTACCCTTCAAGAAGACGAATGTCGGCCTATATATGTGAAGATGAGCAGCTGAGCAAATGTCCCTCGTGCACGCAAATGTGGTTACTCACATTGCACTGACGCTGTAATGGCCTGCCACATCCTTTGCAGCATCGACATCGCACTTCAGAAAGTTCACGTTCGCGTGCTTCTTGGCAAGCGACTCATAGAAGGGCGCGATCATATGACATGGCCCGCACCTACAGTTACTCGTGAGCAAAGATACGACAGACAGGTACATAGTATAATTCTGCGCACCATGTCGCATGGAAGTCGATGACCTGTCCTCCACAACCAAGGACTGTATCAGTATTCGGGGTATGGGGCATTATTACGCTGACGCGCGGCAAGTTGTGCTCACAGATAGTTTGTCCTTCGACTTGGACAATATCCCATCCAGCTGCGACAGCGATGTGATGTGGGTGACAGACATCTTCAGCGTTTTAGCAGCAACCAGCCAGTATCGGAAGGAGAGAGATGAGAAAGCCTCCGCGAGCCAGCAATGCGTGAACGCTATCTCGGACGTGTAAGCGGTGGACCCACAAATCACAGCCACCGTATTTGCACGCCTCACGTGGGTGCCACAACATGACCAAGCGCGTACAAAATGTCCCGTTGATTGTTGAGTGACGCGCCTCGGCTGTCTCTTCTTTCCTTACCACCACCACCACCACCGCTCTTCTTCCACTTACTTCTCACGTCTTCCGCTCTCAGTAGCCCTCTCTTACCCACTATCACGAACAAACCTCCAACTTTCAATCTCTAAACATGTCTGGACGTGGTAAAGGTGGAAAGGTAACGCGCTCGCTCATATCGCAGTTGAGCTGTCGCTGACGAGGGTTTCTGCGCTATTAGGGTCTCGGAAAGGGCGGTGCCAAGCGCCACCGTAAGATTCTTCGTGACAACATCCAGGGTATCACCAAGCCCGTAAGTTTGGCATTGCTCCCTCACACCTCGACTGTTGTCTAATGCCACTGTCAGGCTATCCGTCGTCTTGCCCGTCGTGGTGGTGTCAAGCGTATCTCGGGTCTTATCTACGAGGAGACCCGTGGTGTTCTCAAGATCTTCCTTGAGAACGTCATTCGTGACTCCGTCACCTACACCGAGCACGCGAAGAGGTCAGTCATACTACCACTGCTGCCGCGCTACGTGCCTCTGACATCATACCTTTATCTGCATAGGAAAACCGTCACTGCGCTCGATGTTGTCTACGCTCTGAAGCGCTCTGGCCGTACTCTCTACGGTTTCGGTGCCTAAAGGGTTCCGATACGACTTGTGACCCATTCTTTGCTGTACTTGTATCCTTGCCTATCTGTCTTCCTTTATATTTTATGTATGCCCATGGAGTAGCAGTCATGAAATATTAGTAGTATGTGTCCAACACGTCGGGGTATATATACATGACATGAGTGAAAAGTACAATGGATGTGACAACAACAGTTCCAAAAGCGTCCGGTCAAGACCTCGTAGCGAGATGCTCGTAATAGTCGACCTTCTGTCTCACGCCAGGACAGATTGCCAAGCGGACCCTTTCGCATTCACCGACCAGCAGCATACCGCGCCTCTCGAGCCAACTGCCCACATTAGCGCTGCGCGCGAACGACAGCGCGCGAACCATCTGCGACAAACTATCGCGGCGAATGGACCACTTGAGCTGGCGCATGACAGGGAGAAGCGAGCGCGAAATATGGGGTGACGACGACTCCACATCAGGGTAGACATGGTTGCTATGCAGGGCCTGGATGCAATCAACGTTGGGAGCTCGGCGACGGAGGTACCCCGAGACGATCGAGGAAGCCTGTCCGCGCTGGACGCGAACAGAGCTTTCATAGTGCCTAACAGACTGCATAGCATGTGGGTGCTTCTTTTCGGCTGAGGAGATCATGAAATGCTCACGTGTGCGGAGTAGATGTAAAGGCCCATTCTCCACCGCCGCTCAATTCCCAACCCGCGCATGACACCCCGGTGGACAAGATCGGGGACTGTTGGCCGGAGCGGGATGCCATGTGGGCCTAACGCGAATAGAGCATGAGCGACGCGAGATGGAGTGACGACGAGGAGACGGGTGCGATTGAGAAGGGGATCTGCGGCTAGAGCGGCAAGATATGGAGAGACAGACGCAAGCGCAGCAAGATCTGGTATGTCAAGGAAAGAACCTTGTTGTGACATATCAGAAAGGATGGGCGGGAAGCTGAGAGGGGGGAGACCTTACAGATGTGTAGGAGTATTTCTGGAGGGATGGTCAATACGGCGCCGCGAGTCAGTGAGGAGGATGCGGGAGACATAAAGGTAGAAAGAAACAAGTCAAGTCAAGTCATGGGAGGTAGCAGACAGGACAAAGACGAGAGGAGTTGGATGGCAAGGAGAGGAGCGCCAGAAGACTGCGGAAGCAAACTGGAGTAGTTGCCTTTCGAAGAAGCGGCATGACCAAAGGGAGTAATTAGACGCCCATGGTTACCCGATCGGGAGAGGGTATATGCAGTATTGGCGAGAACTGTAAGACTTCGGTGTGCAGACAGTATGGCATTCGTCTCGCCTTCATGGATTCCTTCCCCAGGTGCGTTCCATCCTCTCTCGCCACTTATACTCCCCGGCCCATCGCTTTCCATCTTGCCAACGACGTCCTCCCCAGCCATTAGAGCAGTCCCGCTCGCCCGCTCGCCATGGCTGACGACCTCCAAACCGCTCAGCACTTCATATTCGTGTATGTTCTTCCTAGGAGCCTTGCACATTACCTGCTGCTGACATTTCATTAGGACGCAGGTCTACTTCTGCGGTAAGTCGTCGATCGAATTCAGTCGCGTCCGAGCTCTGACAACTTTCGACGCATTCTGACGCAGCCATGTGTAAGTCAACCGCGTATTCTTCGTCTGTCTTCTGTCCAACGGACGCCTACTCTCTAGATGCGGTCGTCCTTTGGGACTGGGTTATTAGCATCAACAGGGAATTCGTCTATGTATGCGCGTTCATCCTCATCTCAATATTCTAGTTCATCTTAACACGAACTAGATCTGGAAAACGTTTTGGTCACCGGTTAAAGTCGCATACATATTCTGCCGGTAGGCAACCCCCACGTATGCTCTCTCTCTCGCATCATCATCGCCTTTTCCAGGTATTGGGTCATCGCAGTCGTTCCTTACCTTCTATATGCTTTCGTAATGAACCATCCTCTGGAAGAGTGCGAACGCATCTACAAGGTAATTGTTCCCAAATGAGTGACCGAGCCCTGCCTCATGATATACAGATACCTGTCGCTCTAGCAATGTGGAACCAAGTTGGTTCGGAAAGTCAGTTTTTCACGATTATCATCGATCATAATAGTACTTGACGCGCATATACACTTATTTCTCGTAGTTGTCCTACTCATTCGCACCTACGCCTTCTTCAACCGCAACAACTACCTACTCTGCGTACTTATAGTAGGATTGAGCTCGTTGGTCGCGTACCAGCTATACGTGGACACGTCTCAAATGCTTGGTACAGTGAACCTTCATTGCGCACCGTGCCTGACCTTACCTTTGGCTCGTAGTTCTACCATTTGTCGTGCCTCCATTCGTACGCCTTCTTCAATTTCCCACCTTATTTCAGGAACCTGAATACTCTCCAGGAGGAGGGCCCGTGCTTTCCTATGTCCAAGCCGCATTCTGCTCATCTGATGGGTGAGGTTCATTCGCCCTCCAGCGTTCCCCGTACTCACTGAGAATACTTTCCAGGATTTTTCGTGAGCATTTTTTGACCTGCTGTTCGTCGATGGTGATGCTGACTGAGGAATAGATCGCGCCTCTTGGTTTCGATACGATCGTCACGTCAATGACAGTCTGGAAAGCTTTCCGCATTCGCCGCCAGAATGGTGGACCCAGCAGCAGACTTATCCAAACTTTTATACGCGAAGGCGTTTTTTACTACCTTTTAATTTCTATAGCGAATTTGGTGTGTATATTGGCTTCGACTTTATCCAATGGTGTCTCTGGAGGTTAATCCGTCTTTACTTTATCACAGATCAACGGGATATTTTACCTACAGTGAGTACTGAGACTCGGTCTTCAAACCTCGGCAACTCATGTTCTGTTAGACCGCGTCAAGTCATATCGGCCATCAACATCCCTCTGAGTGTCATGCTCAGCCCAGTCTTAGCCTGTCGGCTTGTTAGTTACTATTATTTGCCTGCTGTGCAGAACTCCACCTGACCACTCACGTAGATCCTTGACCTTCGCGAGCGTGGCTCTGAAACCGTGGCTCACTCAGAGGGTTTACCCGCTTTCAATAGCTACCCGTCAAAAGTTTTCCCCTTCGGCTTGCAATTCACAGGACAACGATCCATGGGCAGCACAGGGCCGTCGATGCCCAACGCTTTCGTCCGATCTAACCCGCGTCACATGAACTCGGGTGTCGTCCTGAGCACGATCGGCAGTGTTTCGGGAGGTATAATCCATCACGACAGTGGTCTGGAGCTCGATAGACTGGATCAGAAGGAATCTAAAGAAGTGGGCATTGAAGATGACGATGAGATTGCTTACCGATACAGGACGGTTGAGATGGACCTCGGAATGGGGATGGGTCGCCCAGTGGATGGGATCCGAGTAGACGTGGAGAAAACCACGACAATGTGAGGTGAAAGATCCCCTCCACATCGATTCCCTGTTACCTGCACTGTCTCTTCAGCATAGTTACCGTTGTTTTCTGTCTCCTGGCATATCGTTCATCGCTTTCGTTCCAACGATTTTGCATCCGTATGTTCACATGCCCCGTCTGGAACATATCACTGTAGTCTGTAGTCATTCCGTCGAGCCTTACCTTGCACGAATACTCCGTTAGTCTAACGAAGTTGGATTCGACGGAATGGCCAAAGCACATATCCATTATTAGCAGGCAGATACTATTGATACACCAGGTCGATCCACGAGTACACGAAGATAGGTCACAACCATATAGCGGCTGAGGGAGATTTTGTAGCTGAGAATAGTTAACGATCGAGTCTAAGATCACAGAGAAATATCACCAGTCCCCTAGGAAGCCTACGCGAGACAAACAAACACGAAGCGAGGTAGATAAGGCGGGATCGCGAGAGTCAGAGGCACGAAAAGTCCATCCGAAAGGTCTACGACCACGTATTGAACGTCGCTGAGTAGTCCACGGGAGGGTAGCCCTCGGGCACAGGCGCAGACATCAGGCCGTCCATCCAGATGCCCTGCGTCTGATCGAACCCGAACGGAATCGGCATCGATGACGGCGGGCTGCTGTGCGACGACTGCGGCGAGGGCGTCGNGACCGCCGCGAGCGAGGGCGAGTGCGTGCCGCTGCCGCGGCTGATGCGGCCGGACTGCATGCTGTCGGAGGACAGTTCACCAGCGCTGAGCGCAGCGGGGTAGACACCGTGCGTCGGCGTGTACGGGCGCTGGGGCGAGGCGGTCGTGTACGACGAGGGGTTGCCGTACGTGTAGTCGGAGAGAGGGTTGTTCAGGTTCAGGGGACTGAACCCAAGACGCGGGGAGGAGGCTATATGACGATCGGATCAGTGAGAAGAGCTGTCGATGACGCATTGATGTCATGCGACTTACAGCCAAGGGCGGGGATGCCGTAGGAGTCGGTGTGAGGGTACTGGAGGTAATCAAGGGCCGCAAGAGGGTCGTAGCTGAAGTTCGCGGAGGCGGCATCCATGAAGTCGGGGCTCTTGGGGTGCTCAAGGACTTGCTCGAGGGGGCCTTCCATGGACATGATGACTTGCAGACGAGAAGCAGAGAATAAGTAGTGTGCTGGAGACAACAACGATGGTGGTCGTGATAGAGATGATCGTTTAATAAATGAGAAAAAATAAAGCCAGGACGCTAAGGACGTAAAGGTAAGCGAAGAACAAAGAGGCAGAAGACAAGGGCTGTCAACCTTATAGCACAACAACAAAAACTTGGGAAGAGTGCTAGAAATGCAACAAGAGAAGAAGAAAGCCGGCGACGCGGGCGGAGAGGTGTGAGAGGCGACTAGCCGGGTGGCGGAGGGGAAGAGAGGAAGGAGTGATGCTGGAAAGCCAAAAATGCTTCCGTCTTATAACATACGCCGACCCGGCTGGATATACGAGGATTGTCTGCCTCGTGTTCCTTCAGCTGCAGCCCCGGATCCCAGCTCGTCCGAGGCGCCAGCAGTTGCACTGCATCTCTACACAAGGCATCTCCGCTCCCCACGCAAGGCCCATCCTTCCAGAGCCCTTCCACCCCCTTCGGGCTGCGTTGCCCTATTAGCCCTGCTCTCCCCGTCCCTGTCCCTTCTTTTCACCATTTTCCCAAGTTTATTATCTTCCGACTCCGTTCTGATCTGCCCTTTGTGAAGACTCGACGCTAGCGGCTTTTCCCCGTCACATAAGGACCCACCACTCCGCATCACTCGCCGACGGCACCTTTCCCCTGCCATAAGCCAGAGCCCTTCTGCCATCGATGACGCTTGTGCAGCGTCCTGTGGAGGGCAGCAGGCCATTATACGTGTATAGTGCTGTATTTCCCCCGTGCTGCCGCTCCCCGGCCATCGATCTCGCGAGTGTATCTCTCCTCCCATCAAGATCCGGACCGCCGAGATGATAGAATGCCCTTGGGCCTTTCGTGCTAAACCCACTCCGGAAATCCCTCCTTCCTCCTGCCTTTCCCAGCTCACCACGAGGCCCGGTCGCCCACACGTTGTTTTAATATTTACTCCTGCTTTCCATTTCATGCTTTCTTTTCTGTGTCTCCGATCGAAAACGCCGCTTTCATTTTTTCCCTGTCATCCAAGATTCATGCGCTCACCTCCCCGGATGCGTGGGGCCGGTCGGCCATCAGTGCAGCAAATTACCCGACGTCTCACATCGAACATGGATGTCGAGAATACGCACGTACCCTGAATACGCGAGTGAAATGGGCGGTTAGGATGCTGAGAGCGGATCGCCCTTTGCGCCTTAGACTTGAAGCAAGTATAAAGTTCACACCTGCGAGTCAAAAGGACTCNACNGGGAACCCTGATAATCGTAAANNGGTCGTTAATGGGATAGGAGCAAAACGTAAGNTGTCGTAAGGTCGTAATCATTCGTCAATATGTTATGTGAGCGCAACCAGCCAGNAAANNGGGAAGGAAATCAAGTGTCCACAAGGAAGNGAGGAGCATGGAGAGATCCGGAGGAGAATGCCGTCGGGCTATGCGTTGTAGTAACCTGCATGCCGCCCGGACAGTCAGCACTCACGGCGCAAAGAAGACAGTTTGTATCCGCTCGCCTCCGTAGTATGGGCCTTTCATGGTTTGATAATGTTCCAGTCGTTTGGAGAACCTCCAATTGAGGAAGAGCATGTATATCTGCCGAATTAAATGACACAAGGCGTGCCAATGCAGCATTAGCCNCTCGGCAATCAATCCGAGGGANAATATCATCATCATCATCATCACGAGACACGCACCTGGAAAGCGAGATCGGCCAGCAAACAGACGATGAGTGCGGCNTTGAGGCTCGCGAAGCCGGANGTGCAAAACCCACTGGGCAGAGTGCCCGTGCCGTAACCTGCTTCGGCGGATTCCGNCCANAGCTGGCCGCCATTATCACATTCCCAGGTAATGTTGTCCTTCCTGGAATGAAAATCGAGATCTCGNAAGTGAGCCCCGGCGCAATCTTCGGAAGGAGGTGAGGAGTGGAAGTGACACTGACCCCCGCTGTAACTCCACGATCATGATTATCCCGCGGATGGCAGAGACGATGACGAGGAACGGCCATATGAATTTGCAGACGCGTGTCCAGATGTACGATCGCTGTGAAAGGTAGGTGTGCGACGTCAGAGCCACGTTTCGTGGAATGAAAGGGAGCTTTGGANACGGNACTGACATTTGAAAGNGCGAAGATGTTAATGAGAGCGGCTNCTGCAACGGCCAATGCAATGCCACCGTAGATCTGCCTGTGAAGGGTGTATCGCTTTCAGGGTGGTGGAAGGGCTTCTGGACGATCGCACATTACCATTCGGGATAAACGAAGAACCAGAATTCGCCGAACTTGAAGAGAAGGATACCTCCCGCTGCACTGTACAGCTGACAGAAATGTCAAGTCAGATGAAGCTATAGAACGGAGCAAAACGGAGCAATTCGGAGCTNACCAGGATGATTACAGCCCAGGCGATAGCCCCGGCACGCTGTGAAGACGAAACACTGTTCGCTCGGCAGACCCTCGATCGAGCCAAGGGTGATACATACGAGGGGGAACAACAGAAGACAATTGTCACACCTGTGCAGCAATGGCGGTTAGCAAGGTGCAAGACTAAGCTCGGGAAAATTGGGAATCGGACATACCACATTACAANAGATAACTTATGAAGCGGGGTATCGCTTCGACAAAGAATGAAGGTTTCGCGGAAATGTTAGTATCGGTACAACAGCGGGTAGCCTNTGGCCTTGAGGGTATAACGGTCGTCGACTTGTGAGGACCACGCCGATGGGTATTCAGCTGGCTGCTGGGAGATCGGAGACCTCTGNCTGAGGCAAGCCTGAGGTCGCATCAGGTNGCACCCACGTTCCTTGATCACGATGACATCCGTGGGGACTCCGTGGGGNGGGGTGACGTAACGTAACGTAACGCAAGTCACACTGGACTAGTTGCCAACGAAGCAACATGCAACTCCAAGTTCTCTGCAAGCCAACGCTTGAATACTGCAGCCCTCGAGCATTCATCTTTAAAANTTTCCNTCTTTACAGCCGAGTCTTANCCATGGACCAATTTTCAGTCAAACTCACTCGTTATCGCGATATCGAGGAGAAAGCTCGGGGTGCTCTACCCTACGCCGTGCCATTTGGCAATTTCTTCAGGCGCACAAACGCAGCGCCAGATGGTGTTCTTCGCATCGAATGTGCGGAACGCTGGCTGGACTTCGATTGCTCTCCGACGCAGGAAACGTCCAGCGTTCCGTTAAGCAATTTTCTGGACATGTGAGCATTTCTCTGCCTAATACTCTAGGACCCTGAATTCATGCCGTACCCTCCTTTGAGGCGTGTCTACGAATACTCATATCTTCTGTTGCCAGAGAGCCGCAGAATCGTGCTCTATGAATGCTATCTTGCTGTGTGGGCATGCTACTCCATATTTGAGCCATTGACAAAGTCCCAAGGCTGCGGAAAATTAAGGTGGGCTTTACGCCTGGATCTCACGATTTCATTTCATTTTCCGAGGGCAAAACGTGTTGGGCGAGATGCATGATCCCTTTCAGCTCATGTTCTTCTTCGGAATGGCACTCGATCTCCGACGCCGTACCCACTGGTCCTAGCTACCCTGTCTGTCAGCGCTCGCCTTCGCACACTGTTGGGCCTCTGTGCATTCCAGGACCGTGGTGCGGTGATCGCAACGTACGATCGTGTCTGCTGTTCCCGATACTACCTTCGAGAGGCGGCCGGACGGCCTATATCCATCCGTCTGCTCCACCCTCCATTCTCTCGCTGCCGTTCCGACGACATTCTTCCTCCGCACAGGCAATCAGACGCCGCCACCATCGTCACCTCCACCCGGGCCCTTCATATCCATCGGATCGGCTTGAGTGTCCAGTCTAGACCGCGCAAGCCTGCCTGCACCGTCTCTGCACCCTCGGTCCCAGTAAATCCTCCACCTGACCTCTCGTCCTCGTCCACGCTCTCGGGCACCCACCCTCGCCGCCTCGCGGTTTTGCCTTTCCGTGCCCATCATGGGTCATGTTGCTTACCCCGCCCCGCCACCCGGTCACTCACCTCAATCTCCCCCTCCTTCTCGACTTCCCAACGCCCATCGATGCAGTGCTTCGCGCTGTGAAGGGCACACGCGAGCTGGCGCTGCGGCGCCGTCAGGCTGCCCGGGGCAAGATCCGCCCCGGCACATACTTGCCATCTCGGTTCTGATGGCCTTTTCTATTAAATCCGCATGCCCGCCAACGCTCGGTCTGCGATCACGCGCGTTTCGCCGTGCGTGCGCGCGCAGGCCTGTCAGGCTGCATTTCATGCGTCCACGTCTGGCGGCGGCGGCATGAAATCACGTCCATCTGCGCCCATAAGCGCAAGCGCACCACAAGTGCTTGGGCCATGCCAGCCGTGTCTGCGATTCAGGGACGGGAGGCCTGCTGGGTCTTCCCCTCTAGAAGCACGACATTCCAGCAGAAAGGTAGGTCGTCAGGACGCAGTTCCTGGCTTCGGTGAAGCTGAAGCACTTCCCACTTAGCCTTCGAAGCACCAATCCCCGCAAGATGGGCGATGGATGCGGCTCGTTCTGGTCCCGGGAGCGATAAGGCCATCATGCACCCCACAGCGCCCTTCGTTCGCCGGCGGACCCACGTATCGTCGCTGACCGCGCCCCCGTCCTGGCTGCGTACTTAGTGGCCGCGATCTCGAGCCTGCACGCCCCGTGCGCATGCATTGCATCGACGCCCTTCCCGCCATATGCGTAGCGAGAATGGGGGCGTGTGCTACACGTGTGCTGCTAGCACTTGATGACGGGTTCCCGAGCCGGATTTATGGCCAGGGCTATCGATGGCTATCGTGGCGATCGATAATGCCTTGCAAAGTTGCTGCATGCGAGTGCATTTCCTGAGAGGAGTTGCAGCTGTGGTCTACATATCACCCGTAGCGAATGAAGCGCGTCGACGCTCAACGTGTTGGATCTAAGAAGTAATTGGCCAGACAAAACGGGCCTAGAGTACCTGAACAATTAATGTCAGCATTGAGGCACAGAATTGTACACGATAGAATTGCATTGATGAGACTGGACTAAATACATTTGCGCACAACTCCAACACCGCGAGAATATACACTGAAGCAATCAGACAGCAAGCCGCCGCGGCAGCCATTCACCCCACCCGCCGACCACTGCTCGAGCGACATCGACAGGTGACAAGTGTACCAGCGAAACGCGCAGGCGCCCTCGTCAAGAGGTCCGGGAGCTGTAGAAGAGCGAGGCTCTATTCGCACAGATCCCGGGGTGCGCCCACAACGGCTTCGCCAGAATGCCCTGGTGAGAACCACCACGCCGACCGGCCGTCCATCCTGCAGTGTATCCCTCGCGCCGTCCTCTCACTTGATATCGTATCGTGATGTGTTCGTAATTCTCAACGTAAGTGTCCATATTCTTCGTAAGCATCGTCTCGCGACGGGTGGGTCGGGCATCGTCAAGGGGAATGGGGAGTGGTGATACGAACCTTGCTGTGTGGGGAAAGGGGACAGGGAAAATGGAAATGACAGGAATAGACGAGCCGGTGGAAGAACGATGCGGGGGAGATGAACGTGGCTTGAAGAAACAGGGAGAGGAAGGATGGTGCTGGCCAAGTACGCGTCGTCCACCGGGAACGCCGCCTTCTCGAACTGCAAGACCGTGGGGAAATATTCATAGATCAACGGATACGGCCCATCGCGCGCAATCGTCGCGCTGCGATCCGGATCGAAACTCCCTCTGGCTAGCCCACGGCGTCGAGTCGTAGGTCTTGCAAACGTGGGTCGAAAGGCGGGTGGATGACACAACGTCCGGCGTTGTTCACGGTCCTCCGACACCCTCGATGGCCACGTATGTCCGATAAATTGAGCATCCTTCCTCCGCAAGCGCCGGCCCCAAGGACGGGAAATTGAATGTGAGACGGGTAGTTGTTGCGAGAGAAAAGGCAAACAGAAAAATACAATGGAAGATAGAAGATAGTTGTTGCAGGGAATAAATTCGTAAAAGGGGGATGGTGGAGTGGATGCGAACGAGCCGTAGTCAATAGCCACCATCGGATGATAGCGGACTGTCTTCTCTCGGTGGCTCCTGGCCAGAGACAGACGTCAGGGCATGGGGAGTAGAGCCCTCAGGAGGCGGCGAGAGCGGGCGACTGTCCATCACCGAGTGTCCGGGCGACGGTGTGCCCCCACCTGCGAGCGAAATCTTCTCGTTGAGCGAGCGGAGTCTTGAGACCTCCTGCTCTACAGCGGCGAGGCGCTTCTGGAGCTGTTGGTTCATCTTCTCGAGCTGCACGATGTGGTTCGTCGCTGCAAGCGGCATCAGTTCAGGAACAAGGTCGCCGCAAATGGGGAAGAACGTACCTCGCTCCAGCAGGGAGACCTTGCTGCTCTTTTGATTCGAGACTGGCAGAACATCCTTCAGTCGAGCGTAGCCGTCCCGAAGCTCGTCGCGCCTGCGCTGCTCCGCCTCGATCCTCTGTCGGCGGGTGGCCTCCTTCCTAGTATGTGCGATGCTCTCGGCGATGGAGACGCCCATGTCTTCGTCGGAATCGTTGAACGAGCGGCCGCGGGAACGCCTACCGGACGACCCTGATGGGGATGGCGTCGGGTTGTAACGTAAGGGATTGCGGTGGACGAGACTGTTGCCGCGCGAAGATGCGGGAGAGCCGGTGCCGCTGCTGTTTCTCGAGTGGTAGATGCCGTCTGCAGACGTATCGGACCCGGAAACAGGTGGGGACAGGGGATCGTACATATTGGGGCTCGGAGGGGGAGGCGAGGCTGACAGCGGGAGGGCAGCGTGGTGCGGGGAAGACTGCGTGTAAACCTGGTGGCCCGCGTACTGTGGCGTGTTGGAACCCATGAGGCTCAGACCACGCATCTGGAACGCCTGCTGGAGGTCTGATGCAGGGTACTCGCCTACGAACAATGCGGGATGATGAGACAAATTGATCGACACGAGGATCGCGGCTAGGAGGATTGGTACACACGAGGATGAGAATTGTTCTGCACGACCTGATATTGAGGTATGTCCGAGTTGTACACGAGGTTGCCGTAGTGCGGTTCCTCTTCCGGGGGGTAGAATACGTAGGGTGCACCTGCGCCATGCGCGAGGTTCGCTGCATTATCATCCATCGGCTGCTGATGCGCGGGCTCCATTGCGCGAGGGGGTCGAGTCGTGTGTGCGTGATTGTGAGGGGAACGAGGCGTGGCCTTAAAAGAGAAGACAAAGAAGAAAATGAAAACAAAAAGGAAAAGAAAAGGGAACGGGGAGACAATGAGGAAAACCAGGCAGTGGCGGCCCTCGTTTACGTTCGAACGAGAACGGCAGCGTATCACATCCAATCGTCCGTCCTATTCTACTCCCTCCTTTTCTCACGCTCAAGCAAAACGTGTTTCCCCATTCATCTGTCTACTCCAGCACAATGGTTGCTCTGCCCTGTTCCCATAGCATCCTAGAACGAGCTAGCGAGTTGATCTCTTCAATATCCATGTCTTCCCCTGCTCGAGCAAGCACGATGTATATAGCCCACTTTGCTCAAGCACTCGTCTCCTAGGATTCGCGATCCTGTTCCGGGTTATCGTGATCGGTCTGTGAGGCGATAGGCGGCTGCGTTCCCGAACGCAGTCTTCTGTTCCCGTGCGCATCACCAGTGAGCTGCGATTCTTCCGTTCGACTTCGACGCAGACAGAGAACCTTCGATGATGGTGATGGCGTCCATCTGACCACCATCGGGCCTGGACTTCCGCATTCGTTCTCATGAAGACGAAAATATACAGTATTCAAAGAAACATGGCAACACAAACAAACCTGTCCTCTGCCGACAAGCACAAGCAGCGACAGAAATACAAGGATAGCCCAGCAAAAACAACAACCGCCGCAGTTGCCCCATCGACTCCAATTGACAAGCCGACGATCGCCTTTACGGAAGCCTGCTCTTTATCCGAGCCTTGATGCAATATGTACGACCCCTGTGCTGTACAATTGTAAATGCTTGCCCCTAACAACAAACTGCTTATGAGGGACAGGAAAATAAGAACAAGAACTGCCTAGGCTGGAATAAGGTAAACAAGGTGCATAGCCGAGTGTCAGTTGGCTGGCGTGGATCTCCCGCAGCAGACGGCGTCCTTGGACGCGACTGCTGTGAGCGAAGGTCGGACCTGATGATTTCAGAGGACGTGAACTGACAAACGGCAGACATATTAGACAAATGGGCCTTGGCCTGGCATCATAGGCACGGAAGCAGATCAATCAATGTTGCCCGATCGGTCCCAAAAACCGAAGTCGACGGAAGCATAAAATTGCAGATGGGTAAATCAGACAGGATATGACTCTCCTGGTGCATACTTAAGCAGGACTTCTGGCAGTAATAGAATGGCAGCGTCTTCGCTCGACCGGTGAGCGCTGGATTTTCATTTGTGGTACCGGCTATCAAAGTTCATCGACATCGTGGTAAGAACAGAGCTTGGATGCAGAATCCTCATAGCGGATGCAAACCTATAAACCACGATTAGCACTCGAGAACGACCGCCCTTTCTGCGCCAAGCTTAGCGACTAATACTGATCGTTCAGCCTGAGAGGCATCTGTTCAAAATGTGAATATGCGGACGAAGATACGGTCATCCATACCTTCCCACAGAGGGCGAGGTCGGGCCCAACGCTCGTCCTCCCAAGGGCTCGGTACCGGAGGCAGATCGTCCACCAGATCGACGACGGAACCAACTTGCGTTAGCGTAATGGGATGTCTGGGGCCCAGGAGAGTCAACGATATCGCGAAGAGGAACGCCTGGTCGATAGCTAAGTATGTCCAAGCACACGTGTAATTGGAACACACGAGTCATGGATATCATGTTCAAACGAGATGGACGCGTTACGTACCTCAGAAGATCCGCTTACTCCGTGAACACCACATAACCAGGCCAAAGATCACCTTTCGATGAATATGGGACATTGTCCACATGTAGCAGACGATCTATCACAGAGGCCTGCAGGCTGCAGGGAAGAAGATGATATATCAAAACGAATCCGCCACAGGAACCTTCGTGACGAAAGAACAGTCACCTGGGGTTTGTAGGGCCTGCGAAGGGAGAGCGCCGGTCTGAATTCGATTTGAGATGTTCGTAACTTCCAGAGCGATCAGCGCACATTCATGTTCCTCCTGTTGGTTGTAATTCAGAGCTTATGTATGGATGCAGAGCATAGACAAGCGCTGTGAGACCGAGATATCGACAAGACTAACCTGCTAAACAGCTTGGCTCTGCGCATCTAAGATATGAGAAAGTCAGATGAGAATACAGAAGATGGGCAGATTGATGCACCTACGGTAGGACTAGCAGCTAGCAGCTACGATTCGAAGGGACGAGGCCGAGGCAAAATCTGCCTACTTGCGATTGTCGGAGTGCAAGGGCCATAGAGCGTTGCGAATCCCGCCCTGTGGAACTTTCTGCCATCGAAAGACGCCCAACGGCTATTTCAGGTCGGAGATCATGCCAAGTTATACAAGCGGCATGTCAGGATATCCATTTGGTCAAGTCCACTGGAAGCCATGACGCTAGTCCGCCGAGATCGTCAAGATGGTCAGTCTTCATTTCATGGGTTGGAGGTGATTGCTTTTAGAAGAGATATCGGAAGACACGGAAAGACGTGAGCATCTGACAAAATCTAAAGAAAGCTTGGCTCTGCAGGATGCGAGGCGGTTAAGTTGAGTGAGTCAAAGACGCGGAGGCCCAGGGGAACGCCGACGCAGGTCCGACCTCCGAGATAAGATTAGATCTTTCTACAACTGCAACGCTTCAACGGTCTCGACCTGCATCATCGGAGGGAAGCATAGGAAGCTCTGCTCTGCGCGCGAAACTGGTCACCAGTCTGCATCCAAGATCCCGTTTTCTTGATTCATGAAGTTGTTTTAGACGTTTGCCATGCGGGCCAAATGGACAATATACCATCGCGTCTCCTTCCATCGTCGCTGCCGTCGATTGTCCTGCATGCGTCCACTTTTCGTGCAGACCATGGCGCTCTCCATGCTCCGGCACTTGCTTCATGCGCTATACTTATGCATTTCGCTCACGGGGGACAGTGCTTCCGCCTCCAACTTCCTCCACGATGTCCAGGCTGCCGCGGCTCAACCACACCGTCGGCGTCAGGCTACGCACCGCGCTTCCTGTCTCCGCGCCTTGCTTCTCCGTCGTGAACGGATGGAACGTTACCCCAGACGGAGCTGCGTGCCGGGATGTGCAACAGGGATACACGGAAGGAACATGGCGGACCGGGCACTTCGGCGCATATATGCTCGTGAGCACAGTTTTTCGATACCACCATTGGGATGGGAGTGCTTTCTGTGCTGTGGGTTTGTGGATCATTAGCCCCGATGGGAGACCCGTCAGACATGGCGCAGAAGTGCCTTCTGAATAGCTCCAGTGCATCTGATCCCCCTGCTCTGGAAGCTCCATGTTCCAAGGAAGTGTGCCTCCGTACTACGTCAGTGATCTTCGCTTTCCTATTGACTCTCACGGATTTTCACGCGGCGTTTGCAAAGATCGACGTCGGAAATACGTCACATTTCATGCGGTATCTGCATTTGCGAAAGAGACTGGTGTCCCACCTGGCAATCAAGAATGGAGGGCACGATTACATGGGTCGTTCCAGTGCAGCAGGTGCGCTTGGAATCTTGGTGAGTCGTCTATCAGGATACTCTCTGTAAGACTAAATTACCCTCAAGGTACATAATTTGGACACCGTAAGTTGTCGCATTACATGTTCAGGTTCTAGATCGTGGATATTGAATGTCTATCTCCACAGTTAGCACACGACACGAATTTCAGCCCAGAGGGCTGCGACACCAAATACAACACCATCACAGCCGGTGTGAGTAGCATCCAATTTATCTTAGGTCGATATCAATTTGAGCTGCGCAATTTACTCGCAGACGGGCGCCACGACACTGTCGATATACGACTTCGCGGACGCACACAATGTCACCCTCATAGGCGGCTACCACCAGACTATCACAGCCAGCGGCGACTGGGTCCTCGTACGCCACCCTACATTGCTCTCACCCAGCAGATAATAATGTCGCGTTACCCATCTAGGGCGGCGGCCACAGCATCCTCTCACCCGTCTACGGTCTCGGCATCGACCGCATTGTCCAGTTCAAGCTCGTCACACCTGACGGACGGGCAGCTGCGCACCGCAAACGAATGCCAGAACGCAGATTTGTTCTGGGCGTTGCGTGGCCGCGGCGGGACCTTCGGTGTTGTCCTTGAGAGCTCGCACAGCGTCGAGCCCCGAATAAGTCAGTTTATTTCTTGGGACTGTCGGGTCGAGTGTCGTGCTGATGAGTAGCGGGGACAGTGCAAGTCTGGTTTTCAGTCAAACTGCGCAGAATGCGCAGCCGTTCTTGAGGATCATTACTGACAGTGCGCTGAAGTGGGCCCAGAAAGGTTGGGGCGGGCACACTTAGGTAAGACACGCGCATTTGCTCTGTAGATGAAGGCTCAGACTGACCAGCATTGGACAGGGCGTCAATTTGATCATTGTCAATCCCTTGTTGAATCTTGAAAAGGCGTAGGCGTCTCTCGCAGAGGTAGTCAACTATACCCTCTCGCAAAACGGGACGGCCATCATCGAGGAACTCCCCTCCTGGCTCGCGTTTTTCCAGGAATATGTGACTGCGGCCGAAGCTGTATGCAGGTTCCCCCTAGATTTCTGTGTATTGACTGCTCGGTTGATATTCGTTAGGCTGTGGGCACAGAGAACGTTCTCGCTACGCTTGTCATGTCTGCGACTTTATGGGAGAGCGAAACGGGCAGGGACGCGATATACAACATGTTTATGAACATGCTTCCGTTCGCAAATCCGTAGATCGTGGTCGGCACGTCCTATCTGTACAGACACACCGCGAACTCGACGAGCGCGACGCCAGCGTGGCGTGGCGCGCTATGGCATGTACGTCTCCGTCTTCCAGTCGTCGGTTTGAGTTGACGCATGAGTACTTGAGCGGTCAATTGCAGCTTGCCTTCCATGCTACATGGTGGTATAATAGTACTGTTGTAGATATTGGTGAGACTTACGAGCGGGTGAGCAATGTCAGGAAGAGCATGCAGGATATCTCATCTGGGTCCGGGCTTATTTTGTGGGTCTCATTCCTGCTCGGGCCCAAATCACCTTACCCACTGACATGTCTTGCAGAACGAGGGTGATGTCTACGAACCGGACCACGAATGTATGTGGTCACGGGTTGTTTGTGACGCGTGGAGCTGAGCTTCATCTTGACAGCCTCCTGCTGGGGTGAGAACTACCCGCAGCTTCTTGCGATAAAGGACAGTAGTAAGACGTCCCATTCTTTCTTCAATAATCTCATGGGCTCTGCGACCACTCAGTGACCCGGACTACCTCTTAGACTGCTGGGATTGCGGTACGTCCTCATTCTGAATCTTTTTTGAGCGCGATAAATGTTGAGGGAACAACAGTCGGCAGCCAAGGCCAGGCTGAATCACACTTCCAATGTTACCTCGATCTCTGAACACGAGCGTGTATTTGAGGATGATATTTTCGCATACCCGATCACCCGGATGTAACACAATGCATGTCCGTCGAAGTACCCAGCCAGCCAGGCTATTAGTCCTGGAAAGTCACTTCCGAAAATTGCAGCAATTCAGTCGGACTCGACGGACGTAACTCCGTTCCGGGGTAGTGGTTGTCGATCGGGGTAACGAGATGCGGGGTACGGATGCAAAAATGGGAAAAGTGATCGGGAGGCAACAACCACGACAATGCGGGGAGACAACAGACAGGAAATGCTTCAGATAATTATAAGTGAATGTAAGTACGGCTGGAAGAGGAAGTACAGATGCAAGCTTATAGGCCCAGTTCGTGCAGCGCTTCGCAGAATGATTGCATGGCCCCATAAGGCTCTGCAGTCAAGCTTTTAGTCTTCTGACATCATTTGGCAATGAGCCCGTGATCCGTTCATATGGTGAAGGAAGGAAGCCTTGACATGCGATGCACTGACGGACCCACCAATTGCAAGCCGACGGTGCACACTGCCTAGATCTCGGAACACCACGACTGCGTTATCATGAGGTTGCGGAGCGACGGTCATCCAGCGAAGGCAGCAACGTGCGGTCACGGTAGATGGAACGAGATGAGATGAGATGGACCATTACACTGCTCTCGATATCGTCAACCCCCGAAAGCTGTGAATACATTCTCGACGGTTGATCTGAACAGTAAAGCGACGGAAGATTTGGTGATCTCGGTGGTGGACCAGAATTCCCACGGGTATAGGTTGATGGACCGCTAGCTGTGATGCGATAGTCGACGGTTTTCGCACTGCTCCCCGACAACACGTCCGCTTCATACTTGCTCGTCTACATCTTGTCGAGCAAGTCTCGCTGGTTAGTGTCGGGGCTGCTGTGGGTGCATAGTGTTTCGATACCCTCCTGGTCCTATATCTGGTGCGTCAGCCCCAACGTTGTTTCCGTCTGATGTCGTTCTCATGGTGCATGCGCTTTCCCAGCTCATGCTATATATGATAACGGCCCACTAAAGCCCTAGATACCTACATTAGCCAAGGAACCATTGGATACCCGAGTAATATTTCGTGGTTGACACCTCACGCCGTCCTTCCCTGCATTTCTTCTGTCCTTACAGCTTGCAGACATGTCAAACGAAATACCTCCCACAGACGCAGAGCCGCCCTCGGACCGTCCAGCGCCACAATGGCCACGTCCACTCACTCCCTTGCCACCGTACAGACTTGCGAAACTTGCCAACGCGCTCGGCATCTCCACGCCGCTGCCGCCCCGGCAAGACTCCCCGCCTCCCGAACCCCCCGCGCTTTCCCTTCCATCAGCTATATCCACTGGCAAATCGTCCTCCTTTTCCGAATATCGGCGCTCTCCGACACCTTCTGCCGCGTCGACGTCCTATCTTACGGCCCACTCCACGCCTCCGTCGCATCCTCCCTCCAGATTCCTCCTTCATGTCATCCCACCACATCATCTACCTCATGACCCCGACTCATATCTTACCCCACCACCATCCGTCCGCGACGGGATACCACACGCAGTTTCGGCGCGGTATCCTCGTCCCACTCTTCCCCACTCTTCAATCCCAGCTCGGCGCGATCGCGAAGGAGTATGCGCTCCCTAGCACGAATGGTGTCATCCTCTACCTTGTCGCGTCCTCCCCAGTACCACCTGCTGCCAATGCCCTTGCTCCCCCCGACAAGCCTCAAGCACTCATGCCAGAGCTGGTCGACGAACCAGGTCCCAGGCTGTCAGAGGAGATTTGGAAGCACCTCTGGACACGCGTCACGAGGGTCGAACAGGACGCCTTCCCGTCTCGCGCGCCGACCCCCAATCCTGTTGGCCTTGGGCTCGGTTTCAATGAGCATGCTTCACCCAGCGCGGAGACCAATGGTGAAGGCAGCTCGACCGGCAGCACCAACGCGAATCCGTTGCGCCCACTAATGTCCACAGGCCGCATCACGCCACAGCCGTTCACAAAATCGCAGCCATTGACACTGACGATGCCAACCACGCCGAACCCGTCCACCCCGTCGTCTTACAGCTCGTCGCAGCACTCGGAGGTCTCGCCCGTCACGCCGGACACATCATTCCCGTCGTCCGCGGAGCAATCGCGCGCGAACACGCTCGAGCTGCCCGGCCTCTCGTCGCCGGGTATCATCCCCGTGCTTGCGAAAGTGGAGTTCGACATCGACAAGCGCCGCGCAGGATGGTACGAGCCGTGGGTACGCAGCCGGCGCATGAACGCGAAGAAGCGCGCTGGTGTGAGTGCTGGTGCCAGCGACACGGACGGCAGCGAGGTGGCAAGCCAGANGGAGGGCTCGCGCAGCGCGCCGCTCGGCCTCAAGCTGGTCGACCGACAGGCCGTGCCGCGGTTCCTTCAGTCCGATGTTGTCGACGAGGATATGATGGATGACGATGCGCTTGCAGAGTCACCATCTGATCTGCAGCAACCACTGGATGAGGAGGACCGGCCACAGCTTTCCATCACGATTCCACCNCCACCACCACCGGAGACTGAGGGCGCCCGCCGCCGCTCGTCGCCCACCACCGCAGGAACGATCAAGAAGCAGCCTCCGCCGCCCCTCAATCTTCCGAACCCGTATGATATGGGCGTTGCGGCAACTGGCTCTCCGGAATCGGTGCTGCCGACCTCGAAGCTGCCGTACTTGAGGAGTGGGCAGTCGACGGCGACCAACACTGATGAGGCGAGCACCGAGTCGGCCGGGGCTGAGAATGCAGAGGTGGAAGATGGTGAGGATGAGGAGCAGGGTCCGGGAGCTCGGAGGAGGGTTAAGAGTCCAGTGGGCGAAAGGCGTGTAGGCGCGTTCTTCGAGGATCTGGATCTCGGATTGGAGTTCGACGAGTCAGGCGAGGTACGCCATCCTGCGCTCGAGGGTCTAGGGCTTACTCACAACCTTCCACAGTTCGACGAAAACGACCCGCACGACCGCAGGCGGAGTCAATACGTCATGAAGGCACAGTTGGACCAGATTGAGAAGGTCTGTATAACTGACTATATGCTTATCACATCACTGAACAATTGGACAGAACCTTGCACAATTCTCTCCGCGACGGCTGATCCATGATGTCGATGAGCTGCCTCCTACCTCAACGCCGCCGAGATCATCGTCACTTCGGGGGGCTGAGTCTGGTTTCGGGCCGTCGCTCTCGCCACCTGGTCAGCCTCAGTTCTTAGGCTCTCCTGGTCGCGTAGGGACAAAGGTCAACGGGTGAATATTCTTGTACCTACTTATGTCTTAATCGAGTGGAAACTTAAAATATGCTCATCGCAGGAGCGCCGCGGGATCTGCTCCACCCGTCTGGCCTGCCGTACCATATTCCTCACTCAATTCCAACGACCACGATGACGACTTTGACCTTCCCCCGTCTTCCCAAGTAAATGACTTCCCCACGCCACCGCGGCTAGCTTTGAACGGCGTCTCGAACGCGATACCCGTATCGCCCTACGCGAAGCACGGCATGCCAGCCGCCGCACATGCAGACGCGCCCCCTTCCGACGAGTCACTAGCGCGGAAGCGTGAGTTCGCTGGTCAGGACCCGACATACCCCGACATTGTCCCCCCGTCGCTACGCAAGGGGGCAAAATAATGCTAGTTCGCCTGTTATCCCATTATCGCCAGACCCGTTTGGGCGGTTTCCCTCGGAGCCACTCCCCATAGAGGTACAACAGGGCGATCGCATGTCGTGTGATTCCATGATGTCGGGTGCAACGGCAGTCGGGTCGCGGACGCATTCAAAGTTTGAGGCACCGGGCGAGCGCAAGTCGACGCTGAGCACGAACAGCAGCAGCACGATGGACAGCAGCGAGGCGGGCCGCCACTCCGCTGCACCTTCAAGCCGGTTTTCTCTGGATTCGACGGATGACCCGCATCTCACCGCGAAGAGCAGCGGCTCATCGTCACTCAACCCCGTGAAGAGCATCCGGAAGCTGTGGCGGAAGAGCAACAAGTCGTCGATTTCCTCCGTCTCAGACAAGTCCAGCGCGAGCACGGCATCTACGTCTGTCCCCGGCGGCCGCGCGTCTCCGCAGACCCCGCCCGTCCCTCAGACTCCGCAGGAGGTTGTGTCGAATGCGATGGTGCCCCCTCGACGACCGATGATGCCACCACAGCAGCATGAGCCTCTGTTGACGACAAACCAAGCTGCCCAGCGCGCCCAGGCACAACAGTCGATTAACTTCATACATTTCGACCAGGAGTCACCGTACCCGATACGAAGGTCACCTCAACCGCCGCCGCCAGTCCAGTATGGGAACCGCACGTCGCAGCGCAGACCGTCAGAGTCGTTCGGCTACGGGCAACCTCAATCGTCCTCGCCCGACCTGGCGCGCGGACATCGATGGGATCGCCGACCATACCGCCGTTGCCTCTCGACGGCAAGGCGCAGAACGGCGCACGCAAGTCGATCCTGAAGGGGTGGAAATTGCCTCCGAGCACGCTGTCGCAGTCATCGTCGAACCCGAACATCGCGTCGTCGTCCGACGGGTCGAGCTCGGACGGTGTCCAGGCGCGAAAACGCCGGCCGAGTGTCATCGACATGGCGAGCAGCCTCATGCGCGCGTCGATGTCGGGCAGCATGCCCGAGATCCC